>PXOE01000032.1:0-94878 GCA_003012245.1 Microcyclospora tardicrescens
GCTCAATCCCCCCAACCACCCTGCCATCTTCCGCCCCATAAACTCCCCCGGCCGACTATCCTTCCGCTCCCCCACCAGCAATCCCGGCCGGAGCACGACCACCTTCTCGAACGCCGCGAGCCCCTGCACCGCGTCGTCCAGCTCGCCTTTCATCCGCAGATACGGCACGCGCGACGTGGCGTCTGCCCCGTTCGTCGACACGATGACGTAGACTCGCGTGCCGGCGGCGGCGGCGGCTTGTGCGAGTGCGAGGTTCAGGTCGTAGTCGATGCGGCGCTGGGCGGCGAAGGAGCCGGCGATACGCGCGGTCGTGCCGAGCGCGGAGATGAGGAGCGTCGGTGGAGGAGAGGTGCTGGGGTAGAGGGAGGGCCAGGTTGAGGAGTCTGAGGACTGGAGTTGGTGGATTTTAGGCGGGAGGGGAGATGGGTCCGTGGAGGATGCTGGAGAAGAAGCAGAAGAAGCAGGCAATGCCAACTCGCGGCGGGAAAAGGCGTAAATGGATGTTATGCTCGAGGAGGCGTTGAGGGTGGCGAGGAGGTGGGTGCCCTGTTTTGGCGCGAGTTAGCTATATTGTCTTTCTTGAAGAATACCCTCCTATCAAAAACAATATAGGCGCATGATCGAATATAGCTAATCTTCGAGTCATCATGCTCGAATCTAGAATTGAAGTAATGGAAGGGAATGTAACATACCACCAGCCCCGTACTTCCAACCAGACAGGCGGTTGTCATGTTTCTTCTCCAGTCCAATCGTCTAGGACCTGCCTTGTACTCAACCAATAAACACCCTCGACTTCGATGCGAAAAGGAATGGAAATGGAAAGAGGTCTGGAAGATCAACACAACCGTATTGACGGCGTGCACGAGAATGGGAGTTGCCTTTATAGTCCTCCTCACTTACCTGGTAGAATAACGTGTACATCACTTTCTACCTGTACTAAAAGAAGAATGTTCCTGGAATTCACGCCCGGGGCCAAAACGCGCAAAAGCCGACAAAAACGCCTCAGCATCACCATCACAAGAGCGTCTACACTTAGACTTGGCAAGTTTCTGGCCGCAAAAGCCGCAGGAGAAAGCATTGCATTACCACGACTCAAGATTTCATGTTGTTGCTCGATGTGCCCATTCATGTACCTGATCTGATTGCGGAGGGTCTGAGAGACGGATGGGTCAAATTTGACGAGTGACAAGCATCGAAGAACTACGGGATGGCAAGAAAATGAACAGTAGGAGCAGTAGAGTGGTACAGATTCTGTATAATATAGTTTCCTGATTCCTGTCGTGGTAGTGTCACTGCGTCTGATGCTTTTTTCCACCGCTGCCGGTTCCAGCGCGGGTGTGCAGGACCACCTTTCGACCCAACTACAATACATTGTCATCTCTTTGCCACCCGTTAATATATCTCGTCGCGCATATGTACATTTCCTTCCCATCCGACCTGTTCCGCCGGGCTACATGATATCTGTCGTATGTATGTTCTAAAGATTCACTCCGTCGTGTCGATGTGTGATGGCAACATCGCAAGACATAGACGAGGTAGAGTGGAAAGGAAGCAGAAAGATCCAGAGCAACGTCATCCCACGTACCCGCTCATGGGGGTATCAGGATCTTGCTGAAGAACGCCGGTGGTGCTAAAGCACGAAAAAGCCGTATCCGTCAAAGTCATAAAGAATGTATTGTTAATTCTACCGCGAGTCGAAGCTGGCTCGAAGGTCCGGATTGGTGACCCCGAGCGGTCGACTGTAGTCTTGTTGGTCTTGCATCGACACTCGACTGCCATTCGCCTCGGCGTTGGCAAAGAGCGCGGACGGGTTCAAGCGTTGGTCGTACACCAGAGGTCTGCTATTACTCCGGCGACTCCTGTTGCTGTTCTCCCTCGAGGTTCCCAGGACACTTGAAGGGCTCGCAGCCTCTGACGCGGCGAAACCACCGAGAATCATCGAGTGGCGGACGCTGTTGCTTCCAGTGTGGTTGTTTTCGTCCTCACGTTCCGCCATGCTCGGCGCTCGTGCATGTGCTAGCAGTCCCGACTTGCTTAGCACGCTGATATTTCGTCTTGGTCGAGTTTTGCCATTCGCGTCTTGTGCACCTGCTTCGGCGTCGTTGTGGTGCTTCCGTCGCCACAGCAAGAATGCCGCAAGGGCTATGGCAGCAAGTCCCACGAGACTGCCAATGACAGCACCAGCGATGGCTCCTCCCGAAAGACTCTGGTGTTGCACAACAATTGGCGAGTTAGAACCTTGACTGTCGCTACCAGCATAAATGGCGGTAGGAGTGGAAGTCACAGTCTGAGTCACGGGCGCACCAGAGACAGTGATGACTCGAACGCTGGTGACAGGCGATTGAGTAGAGGTAGAACTCGATGAGGTCTGAGAGACAGGTATGACGACTGGGGCAGCTGTAGTGCTAGATGTTGTCAAGATGCTGGAGGATGATGATGAAGAGGACTACAGAGAGGTTAGCTTGAGTGGTAATCACATTATTGCATGCGCGGCGAGCAGATTGTGCTGGGAAAGGGAACATGACAAAACAAGGAAAACCATTCCATAGCCTCAGACACGGAGATAACTCACAGAGCTCGTTGGGACTTGCGAAAAGCTTGTCGTCGACGTGCTAGATGGTACAACGGTGGAGGACTGTGGGGAGGTCAAAGTCAATACAGAGGTCGACGTGGTCAAGGTCTCGCTCGGCATGGCAGCGGAAGAAGAAATCGTAGTAGACGAAGAAAGAGACGAGTCAGGAGACCCGGAAGAAAAGAAAGAAGAGGTCGTCCGAGTGGTCTCGGTTGAGGGTCCAGGGGAAGAACTAACCGATTCGCTCGAGGTGGAACCCTCAGTGGTCGACGACGTGGTTCCAGCAGTGGTCCCAGTAGATGATGAGTCGACAGGAACGTAGCCGACCAGGCCTTCGTTTTTGTTGCCGCACAGGTCATCCGGGTAGCCTGAACAGCTTACGTTGCAATCCCCGACACTCGTTTGATCGGAGGGAGCTTCATTAGTACACCAGCAGCTTGTGTATTGAACGACAGCAAATGTGTACCCGGTGGCGCAGTGCTCAGTACAGGCCAGGTAGGAGTTCCAGGTGAGGTCAACTGCAATGTTGTCATCAGCATGGCATTTCAACGCCGCGTCATGCGCAGTCTTGACCATCACTTACCAAATGTGCTGTCACTAGCAGTATTATCCGTGGAGCAGTACTCCTGCGTCCAGCCTCTGACACCAACGGCGAGCAGCGCAAGCCGCGCCAATACTGTCCGCATCGAGGGGCTGTGGTCAAGTGGCATGATTGCAGTACGTTGGGTGTCCCAATTAGATTATTTTCCGTCTCTTCTGAGTCCGCTCGCTATCATCACAACTGATATACAGATCATCCACGCAATGGCTGGTAGAGGAAGTGTTGTTTGCTGGCCGGCGTGCAAGACGTGGGCTGTGCAAGGGCGGATGATGTGGTGAGATGGTGATGACGGGGAGCCGGCAATTTGGGTAGTGCAAAGATGGTCCTGCACGCTGGTCGCAAGATATGATAACAACAGCCGCTCCGCTTCACCGACTTGACCGGCAAGTCGTTCGGAGGAGTGAGTCGGGTGAATTAGATGGTGATGCCCGTGACAATGAAGTCCTGGACGTGATAATTGCTCGACTGGCGAGAGGTGGTCTCGTTTGGGCCTGGAAGGCGTCGCGCCGTGGTCGTCCCGGGCGGTGGTGATGAAGCGAATAGAAGTGGGGAGAAGGGAGAACGAGTGGAGGTGATCACACAACTAATAGCGAAGGTAAAAGGTTCCGGCGAGAGGGATCGAAGGAAGAGGGCGTTGTGGTGGTGAAGGCGGAGGAGGAGGTCGACGTCGGTCGCCGTTGGGTGTGTCGAGGTGGGAAGAGAAGGAGAGGAGAGTCAGGTTCTCCCGAAACGCGATAGCAGGACCGGATTATCGCACTAGCGCTTCCCTCCTCATCTTGGAGGCCCCAGTCGCGCGACGATACGCCAATCACATGCTGGCCGTTGCGTTCGCCGAACCCGATCGAGATGTCTGACGTCCTCCAGTAACCCGATGCAGCCGACACGCGTTCGGCTCCCCGTTGCGCCAGAAGAAACTGTCGCCCGGACGCCCGTTGAAAATCACCGTCCTTCCATTCACTTGTGGCCACGCTGTCATGACCGTTGTGTTGCATTACTGTACTGTCGCGACTGTATCCACGCAGCAGCAGTGATACAGGCGATCCAGATGCTCGATAAGAACTACGTCGGTGAAGCATTCGAGATGCAGCAAGCTAGCATCACACTACATGGATGCGAGCAATCGACGACCTATGGCTTCAGGTTCGACTTCGTACCTTGTACCTGCATAAGCGAGGTTTGGCTGTACCTTACATCATCAGCGGCCAATCCTCTTGCAAGGAATTCCATCAATCCCACTTTCTTCGCCGTCCGCCCACACACAATCCACCACATGAAACACTGCGCCAGCCTAAACACGTATCTCTTGCGACAACACACAGCATCATCAACGATCATCGATGCGAAGAGAAGTTGACGTCAACTCGCGTGATGTTGACAACCATGTGTGAATCCTTCGTGTCGCTGAACTCGGCATTTTCAGTGCCCAAGTACCAGTATCGAAAAGCTTGACCTTGCCATATAGGTACCTTATACAGCAATTTGCAAACTTCAGTATATCATCGCAACCCAGCCGATCTTGCTGTCGATGCCGAAAACCTGGTCAAGCCACGTTATCACTGCCATGCCTCCCTTTCAAATCATCACAAGCCGTGTATCATGCCGCTGGAGAAAAGTCGTTCAACATCCCAGCACCCTCGGACCTATTACCGACACTGTCCCAGTTTTCATAGATAAGGCAAATCACTCGAGCACCCATCTCATTCCTCGGCAGCATCTGAACCACCCATGTCGCATACACTGCATGTACACATCCATGTACTCCTGCACGATCACATGCGAACGGCAAAATCACCTATCCAAGTCGCGATAAGACGATAACGATAACGATAAGGATGGTTATCGGCTAAGGCAGGTACAACTTCACATGTTCAGTGTCACATGTGAATGGGAAATGCAGTTGCACGCCGCATCATGGTCCTGGTCTGGTTACATGTATGTGTGGTAAGACACACCGATTCACGTCGTGCTGTCCACATGCATTCCATTCACCGCTGGTCATGCAAGGGGTTTGGAAGGCACATTACATGTAGGTCCATATAACATGCACAGTAAGTCAAAGACATCTTCCTCGTCTCCTACAACATACCACACCACCATCTCCACCGCAGTCCACATTGGAATCGAATAACCCATTCCCATCGAACACAAACATCCAAAGCTCAAAGACAATCGAAATGCCATCCCAGCAACCCTCCTCGTCGAGCAACAACAACGCCAGCTCCGGCAGCTCCAACACTGCCAACTATACCGTCACCTCGACCGGCACCAACGCCCAAGTATGTCTCCCCCTTCTACCCTGATCAATCTCCATACCTACCTAGCTAACCTCTCGCTTCCTTTTCTCCGAATCATAGGGAAACCACTATTACCACCGCGACTACGGCAGCAGCAGCAGCAGCGCCGGCAACGCCAACAGCAACGCCAACCACTACAGCAACACCGACGGCTCTTACTACTACTCCAACCCCAACGGATCGACGTACTACAACTCTGGCGATGGGTATGCTCGCTACTCGCCGCCGGGTGAGGGGAAGTGAGGAGTGAGATGGTGGTGTAGCTTGGCTCGACTTGGCTGTTGGGAGCGCTTGGTGTTCCGATTGAGTCTTGGAGATGGTGAGGGTTGACTGGTGAGCCAACGCAGGGGCAATTTCCCCTGGATGAATGGATGAATGGACGATAGAGCACCACCTTGTTGAGCTTTATCAGGCATGTTGCAGATGTCAATGAGCGGAGCATGAATGCAACGAGTAGCACTTAATGGAAACACCTTCTCTTCGAATGTAGGCATTCCGACCTTTTCGTGAATCGCGTCAAGCGGATGGAGGTGATTTCTGTATCGTTTGGCGGGTAAGATGGTGTGTGACATTGATGCGTCCTACTACAATTCGCCACCAAAACTTATCAAGACAATCACACTAAGGGTAATGAGAAGGTAGATTTGCTCAAATATCATCAAGTCATCTGCATCATATATCGCTAACAAACATTACCCAACAACCCTCTGCTGCCGCGCCCGAACCTCCAGCGCGCGCTGCGCCAACATGCTGAAATCCAGCTGGCCTGGATCTTCCGGCATATACTCGCCGGACGCAATGCAATGCACCTTCATGTTGGGATGGTATTCGAGATCGTTGAGCAGTTTCGGCGTGATGAGGAAGTACTGGCTGGCGGATTGCTCGGAGCAGGCGATGTCGACCATGCGCGAGTGCACGAGCCGCTCGTTGCGCGGGTCCATGCCTTGGTTGATCTCGTCGACGACGCGGAAGGGGGCCCGTGCCAGCGTCTGCATTGCGATCAGGTAGAAGATGGTCGAGACGGCGCGCTCACCGCCAGATTGCCGGTGGGAGTCGAGGATCGACATTTGCTCGTTTTCGCTGGGGAGAGAGGTAGATGTTAGTCACTTATTCTGGGACGTGGGAGATGCAGAGAATACTAACCGGAACTTGACCTTGATCTGGATCGACCACAACTCAAAGTCTTCATCCTTGTGGATCCCGACCTCACCTGCGCAATGGATCTTGGCGAAGTTGTCGCCGAACGCATCGCTGATCTCTCCGATCAAAGCATCTAAGCGTGGCTCCCACTGATCGCGAATCTCCTTGATCTCCTCCTCAAGCGTGGCTAGCCGCTCCTGGATGCCTGTCACGACCTCTTGAAGCTTCTCGATCGCCCTGGCGCGTTCTTCAAACTCGCGCAGGATGTTCATATTAGCACCGCCAGCGGTCATCTCGAGTCTCGCCTGCACAGACTGGATTTCTGTCTCGAGCTGCTCAGGCAGCCATTGCTCTATCTCTTGGTATAGGTCGATGAGATCGTCTTGCCATTCCGGCAACTGTCCCACGGCCCGACAGCGATTTCCATGATTGACGGCTGCCTCTTTGGCCTCCGCAGCGACCCGCGCGATGTCGGCGAGGTCATTTCTTCGTACTTCGATCTGTGCTCGATCATCTGCTGTCCGGGCTTGCAGTTGTTGGAGATCCGATTCTGCCTCAATCAGCCAGATGGCATGTTCGAGTGCGGTGATGTGTTGCAAGCGAAGTTGCTCGATTGTGTTGGCATGGTTCAGCGCAGCTTGACCCTTTGCCAACGTAGCATCATCCTTGTCTGCCACGTGCTGAAAAACTCTGCTCCTCGCCTGCTGGAGACGTTCTTCACTGTCAGCTTTCTTGCGTTCGAGGTCTTCTTTCTTCATGGCTAAACTCTGGCGATCGGATAGCGCTCGTTGTGCGCGAGCCTTTTGCTCTTTGATCTCTTGTTCCTCCTTCTCCAATTGTCTTGCTTGCTGCTGCAGCTGCTTCTGGGCGTCCTTGAGATCGTTCAGTTGCGGCGTGATCTCCTCATCAATCTCACGTTGCGCTTCACCAGCTTCGCGGGAGGACCTAGCATCGACCATGACGGCTCCAGAGCCTTGAGTGAAGATGTTTGCTTTCTTCAAAGCGTTCGTACGAACCGAGACCGCTTTGTCACCGTACTCTCGACGACGTGTGATCTGGAATGTGGAAGTCGATGTCACCCATGACGAGATTGGGCCTCTTTCCAGATCTCGATACTGCTCGTCGTTGATATCTCGTGACGTGTAGGCTGTTTGGTGCAAGCTTTTATTATCACAAAGCATAGCGAGCACTTCGTCTGGCCCCTCAAGGAGATCAACTACCCACCCCTCCATATGGTATGTAGTCAATTGCTCATCTGAGCATGGCGGCTTGAAATGTGATTGCGACTGCTTGATGGATCGCACATTGATGTCTCGTAGTCGCAGTTTGTCACGCAGCTGTCGGTTGAGCATGCGGAAGTCTTCATCGTCTGTCACTGTAAATGCAGTGAAATCAGCGAGCCCAAGTATTGACTCGACCTGCGCAGCCTTTGAGGTATCTATCACAGAACATTCAATGACGGGCGGACCGAACACTTTGCTTTTGAAGCTGCTTCGGTTGGCCTGAATCCACCTCCATGCTGAAAACGTGTCTGCTGAGCAAGCTTTGAGCTTCGCTTCTTGCTGGCCAAGTTGCGTATGTAGATTAGCCTGTTCGGTCTCGACTCGACTGATGATTGCCTCTCGTTGCTGAATTTGCAGCTCGAAGCTCTCGATCTGGTCCCTGTTGCTACCTATCCGCAGTTGTACATCGTTCTTGGCTTCTCTCTTTTGCCGAATCTGCTCATTCATCTCGGTATAATCAACAGGCTCAAGCGGCGTTGCTAAGGCTTTCTCCATGCTCACAATCTGTTGCTGATAACGTGTGCCATTCATTCGGGCAGTTTTCATAGTCTCCCTCTCTGAATTGATTTTGGTCTTGCATTCGACGATTTTCTGCTCAGCTGCGTTCATACTTCGAAGATGCCCGTTCGCGGCGTCTTCAGTCCTCTTGAGTAGCTTCTCATGCCGCTTATTTACGTCTCCAATACTGTGAACGTGGCTTTCCTTCTCATTCGCTGCCCTCATGTTTGGCTCCAATTGTCGTTCCAGCGTTGACAATGCCTCGGCCGCCTTTTTCTGCCTCTTCTTGAGTTCTTCATAATCTTTCTTCGCTGCCTGGTACAGTGGAAATGGTCTGAGCTTCTCAAGCCCCTTCACGCGGGCCTGCAATGCCGAACGTTCGCGCAAACGTTCTACATCCGCTTCTTGACCTCGCTGACGATGTTCTTTGTTTTTGAGTTCCTCGGTCTTGATCTGCTGCACATCCAGTTGCCTCTTCTGGTCCTTCCGCAATGCTTTGAGCTGCTCATGCCATTCACT
Organism: Microcyclospora tardicrescens; assembly: GCA_003012245.1. NCBI lineage: Eukaryota > Fungi > Ascomycota > Dothideomycetes > Capnodiales > Microcyclospora > Microcyclospora tardicrescens. The sequence continues at coordinate 8,908 of PXOE01000032.1, forward strand.
CATTTGCTCAGGCGCCGCTGCTCGCTGGGTCTGTGCTAGGAGATCCACCGGAGACAACGCAGCAAACTCAACTACCCGATCCTGTGGCAGGAATTGACATAGGTTGTCCACCTGGATCGAAAAGCTCCTTGCTAGAGTAAGGACGCTCTTATTGCTAGACTTCTCTCCATCAATCATGAACTCCGTCCGATTGCCATCTCGAATGATCTTGGTGGTGATGACCGGATTTTTCCGTTGTTTGGCAGGGTCGGCAGCCAGCTCAATCTCAATCCTGGCCACCTGCTTGCCATGCTTGACAAACTCTCCAATGTCCTTTGCGCGTCCAAGATGTGATGTCTTCCAACCCAGACCCAAACAGATAGCACAAACAAGGGTACTCTTTCCCGTACCATTAGGACCGATGATCATGTTGAGGTTGGGGCCGGGGTGAAACTCCGCATTTGTGTATGTGACGAAGTCCGTAAGCTTCACACGAACAATAGCCCCTGGCTTGTGAGTAGGTGGAGCGCCCTCACCATCTTGAGCAGCGCCACTGTTCGTCTCCTTTGTGCGCTGTTTCCGCTTGGGGCTGCGAAGATAGCTGTCTGGCAGGAGTTGTTCCTGTTCGCTCTGCTCCTCCTCATCACTAGTGCTCACGCTTGCTAGCTCCTCATTCCGCTCATCCTGTCTACCATCTTGTCGTGCGATGTCGTCTTTCCGCACACGTTTACTGCGATGCGTATGCTGGGAGGACTCTTCTCCATCGACCGAGATTTGCGACGAGTCAACGCGTTCACCATCGATGTCGTCTTGGCTGCTTCGTTTTCGTGCTGGTATGCTGGCGTTCTCATGGCTACTCATGTCATCTTCATCCCTTGTCTGCGTGAAGCGCCTGAAGAAGCCCTCGCTCGCCATGTTGACCTGACGCTGTAGCGTCGTGATACATTAAAGTCGTGATATCGGCTGGTGGACGCGATCTAAACACGCGCCCGGCGCGCTTAATTAAGCTCCGATTAGAGTGACCCGAGCGCGATGTAGAGACCCTTGAAACAGCTTAGAGCACGAGACCCAGCTGCAGATTACCTACCTTACTCACATTGCAAGGAACACTCCCGAAGATGATGCCCTGTTGAAGTAAAGATTATCATCATATTCTTATTATATTTCCCGCAAATGCTCCGACCATTGAAATACACTTGAGCGTCTTGTAAAAAGAACAATCGTGGATGGTACCTGCATTTCTAGTGTCTTGCTAGAATATCACGACGTCATCAGAATCACCATTTATCGTCCTCAATCACATTGCCAAAGCACATTTCATAATCGCAGTACTTTCTCGGTGGTCCCTCTTATGATCATCACGAGCGGCCGCAAGTTCACTCAATAAACGCCCAACAATCATCTTTGCTTGCGAACGGCATTATCTGGTCAATCAACACAATCCTGCTCGTTCACAACATACGTCTTGCACGATCTCAGGACAGCATCAATAAAGTACACCCGCCAATCTGTTCAAGCATATCTTCAATATGGCTCGTACTACTCGAGCTGCTGCCGCAAGGCTACAAACAGTAGCTTCGCCTAAGAGCACTATTGCGCAACAACAGTTGTCGAGCCCCCCTGCCACACCGGTGCTGAGCTCGAAGAAGCGAGCGTACAGCAATGCCCAATCAAGTGCGCGGACAACCAATTCACAAAATCGGAGGACTGGCCGTCGTAGCGGACCTTTGACACCAAGTGCCCAGAAGAGTGAAGAAGAAGCACAGGATTCGCCACAGCCGAAAAGAGTGAAGCGCAATGCGAGAGCCGCCACGACATCCGAGGCCAAGTCATACGCAGAAGGGTCGGATCCAGAGAGTGATCATACTGGTGACTCCGAAAGTCCCAAGCCCAAAAAGACGCCGAAAAGCAAATCCGCCGCAAAGGCAAAGAGAACTCCAAAGAAAGCCACCACCACATCTTCACAAGCAACACCGGCGAAGAAGAAGCATCATGGTGTGACTATCGGACGATCTTCATACCCTGACTATGACCGCCCTACTGCCAAAGAATGCCAAGAAGTGTGCGACAGACTAGAGAAGATCTACGGTGTCGTGAAAGTCCCGAAAAAGGCACCCACGCCGTCTTTGACTCGTGCTGGGTGTGGAAACGTGCCTTCAGTACTGGATGCCATGATCCGAACTAAGCTCAGCGCAGCCACGACCAATGCAAATGCCGACAAAGCACTTGCTGGACTGAAGACCATAGGTCTCGTTCCCAAAGGTCGGCTGCTCGGCGAGGGCAGCGTTGATTATGCAAAGGTCATGGCCACATCGCAGGAAGACATCGAAGACGCCATCCGCCAAGGTGGGCTGGCCAAAATGAAATCAAAAGAGATCAAGGCGATCCTCAGTAAAGCATGGGAAGAAACGACGGATCGGAAAGCACGACTAGATGCTGGTGACGTTGAATTTTCACATATGACAGATGCAGAGAAAGCCCTCATCAATGCCGCCGTCGACCAGGGCATGCCATGTCTCGACCATTACAACTCCCTCAGCGACCAGGAGGCACTCGATGCCATGACGGCCTACCCAGGAATTGGTGTCAAGACAGCCGCTTGCGTCATGTGCTTCTGCATGAGCAGACCGATCTTCGCTGTTGACACACACGTCTTCCGCATGTGCAAGTGGCTTGGCTGGGTTCCTGAGACGCAAGCCAAAGGGCAAAAGGCCGTGGACGAAATCAGCACTTTTGCGCATTGTGATGCCCGCATTCCGCCTGCGCTCAAGTATAAGCTACATCAATTGTTCATCACGCATGGGAAGCGGTGCGTACGGTGTAACGCGCACGTCACGACCGAGAAGACGGCAGGGTGGAACGACGGCTGTGTGCTGGAGGATCTGGTGAAGAGAGTAAAGCGAGGTGATGGGAAAGTTTCCCGGGAGCCGGTGCAGATCAAGGCAGAGTCAGCAGGCGAGAATCCGGCTGAAAGGGCGGCCAAAGCGGTAGCTGAGGAGACGAAAGAGAATCTGAAAGGTGCGAAGAAAGAAGTGAAGGAAGAAGACGAAGCGAAGTGATGTGCAACGTCTTGGATTGGTGGGGAAGAATCACCACCGAAATGAGTGGAAATTTGCGCAGACACATGGTTGCTACTTGATAATTCTGCCGAGGTTTTGTGCGATAACATGTCATGTAGTATAAGGTACAATCTAGAATGGTAGAGCATCTGAAGTGGCCGGCAGTACGAGGAAGCGTTTTCATAACCAGGGATGAAGAGTGAACAGCCGACAGTGATTACAAGGTTCTCAACCTACCTGTTTCTGTTATACATACTCACCTCGCTTGCTTTACATCGTAATGGCGTACTCATACATCTTTCACTTTCTCGCCCTTGACCTGCTCTTTCGTCGAAGGGCTGGATTTATGGAGCCGAACGACGGAGAAATGCACAATCGTGTTGTCGCGTAACTTATCTTTCTTCGACTTCTCCGCCTTCGCGTCCACCTTCTTGTCCGTTTCTTGAGCATCTTTCTTCTCGCTAACGTCGAGCTGAGCCTTTGCAGGATCAGCCTTGGTAAATTTCTTGTCGCTCTTGACAGTATCATCAATCTGCTCGCCGGTGATCGCTTCGGTGAACTCCCACATCGGTTTCAGCTCGCCTCGGACAATCGCCGTGCCCCAGAGGCTGATCAGTACACCAGGAACGAGATAAAGCAATGCTGGCTGAGCGTGGTTGAAAACACTCATGACTCCCAAAGTCGTCAGCATCCCGATAAGATATCCAACCATAGATGCTGTGAAGTAAGGCTTTGCGAACGACGTGTCCCATCGTCCCGTTGAGCGAACGTATGGTGCTTTCACGACGCTGGACGCTGTCGAGGTCACACCTTCAACGATAACATTCTTCTTTTGTTTGCGAAGGTAGAACATGTACAGGTCAAATCGCAGGGCCAGTCCGATCATTATTCCAGGAAGCACGATATCACCAAGGCCGAGCATGCTGTATGCTTTGACTGGTGGTTCGCCGGGCGTGGCGCTTGGTTCGTCTGGCCGTGGGAAGACCAACTTAATAGGTTGATCGAGATTCTTGGCGACCGTGACCATCAATGGAGTGAAGAATACTGCCCAAATGTCGTAGAAGAAGAGCCCACTCAGGATCAGACTGCCAGTGGCAAATGTAGTCGGCGATAAGATCTGCAAAGCGCTGTAGCACACCGCGAATCCTTGAAGGTTGGTAAGCCACCAGGTCTTCTCGGTTTCCAGATTTGCAAAAACAATACTCGCCAGGCCGAGGAGCGCAGCGACAGCATTGATGATGGTCGTGTTGCCTTTGAACTCGATGATCTCGTGGATGTATAGTTTGGTCCGATACTTCGGCAAGGACCTGGCTCGGCGACCAAGGGCAAAGAACAAAGAATCGTTTATCAATTGTCCCACGCTGAATATGCCTACAGCAGAGAAGTACCACGCCAGTATGGCGTTTATAAGTTTCGCGCCGTATTTCGTGATCAGCCAGTACAATCCTGCGAGTGTTACTCCAGCAGTTAAGGGAAAGATGATGGCATCCCGAGGCGAAAGCCCTTCCATTTGGTGTTCATCCTGATCATCTTCCTCCTCATCCTCATCGTCGTCTGCTTCTGATGTGCCTCTCTTCTTTTTCTCTGGCTTCGCTGCTGAAGACGGCCTTGACAATGATGCATGGGCTCCTGCGTAGATTGGAGCCATGGCACTGATCAGAAGGTGTATGTACATGGGCACCAGTGGCCGCAGTTCAGCGAGGGTTGAATGTGCCATTATGGAAAGTGGACGTGATCAAACTTGCAGGGCTCTTGTCTGGCTGCCAAACTCTTGGCTTTAGATCAGGACGCCGGACTCCTTGGGTTAATGGGGAGAAGAGATAAGGTGAGAATAGTAGCGGGAAAATCAAATGAAACGATTAGAAGCGAATGTGGGCGAGTGTGTAGGCATAGGTATGTATGGGTAAGGTGTGTTCGTTAAACAAACGACACGCGGCAGAATGATCTTGAATGCTGACGTAAATCCTAAGGGCGGTGAATGTTCATAAATGTAAATGGAATATATTCTTATTTGAATTGCATTAGAGCAGTACTCATCCATTATATGGACCTTGCATCTGCTGCAATGCATGGACGACATGAAGAAAGGCAAGACCACCTTCACCATGGAAGGTTTCAAGTGGGAGAATTGATATAGCACTCTCGCTCCAGATATACATGTAAGGTATGCTTAGGCACACGTCTAGCGGCCTGTGACCATCTATAAAGCCCTTTGCAACATCGAAGAGGAGGATTAGTGAGCTCCCTTACTCACCAGACATCCCATCTCAGTCCGCCTTTCCTTTCTTTACCGTCAAGCTCAGGAATATGCCCCAGAACACCCCAACCACGTTGCCGAACAACATCCGATACTGCACGGGAACCACAGTAAAGTTCAACACACTCACCATCGGCCATAGCTTCTGCCCTGCAAAGATCATCGGCCAGAATCTCGTCTTGACCTCGTTGGTGGCAGTTCCCCAGCTCTCACCACGAAAGAGCGCCAGCACAGCAATAAAAAGAACCGTGTTCACCGCTGCGCCTAGCGTCTGATCCAAGACGAATTTCGAAGCAGTATTCTTGATGTTCAGCGATCCTTTGGACTTCGCGGGCTTGATCGTCGTGGCGGAGGTTGTGTGTCTGCTTGCTTCATTCGTCCCGAGAACCCTGTCGTCCATCATCTTCTCCTGTTCACGCTTAGACAGAGTAGTGGTGTATGCAGGAAACTGAGCTTCGAGCCATGTCTGCCATAAGTAGTTGGGAGGGGTATTGAGGAAGGCGAAGAGGACGAAGTGAAAAAACGGTATGAGATCGAGCTTAAACGGTGACTGAAGAACATATCTCTCCGTTAGCTGAAGTAACCTAGAGATGCACTGGCGCGCATCAGCGCGAAAGACTTGCATTCTGTTGATAGGACATGATGGCTTGCGCCAGTAGATTCGAGAGCGTAGCTAATGCGCCTGCCTGGACGCTAGCTCTTATAATGGGGGCAACCATATTGTCTGATTCTTGCAGATGTTGTCGTGGTGAGGTCAAAAAGCTTCTCCGATTGAGATATGGTGGGATCGAGCTTCGAGGAGGAGATAGGTGTATCGCAGGTCAGCCTTTGACTTGTCACGACAGCCCCTCCAAGCTACCGTTCGACGGAGTGGAGGTAGTATGAGATCTTGCTGATTCACAGGCGGACCAAAAAGATAGGAAAAGGTGAGAGACCTGAAAGAAAGTAAAGAGTAGGAATTGGCGGAAAGCAGATGCAGCTTGTGTGCTGGCAGAAGAGGTGACCAGATTCTTGTCATGCCACGTTTCTGCGAAGGAGCTGTCTGCCACACCACTACAAACCTGAGATACAGGAGAATCGATCCTCCTTCATATTTGCTGCTGCAATGCGGACATTTGGGGTAGCATTTCAAGATGAAGCCGAAGCTGTTGTTTGAGATGATACAGAAAAGAGTTGAAGCACACTTGGGCCCAAGCTCTACTCATCACGTGTTGGTCTGTAAACGCGGTGCATGTGCCTCAGGTGACATTACTTTTTGGTTCATATCCTTTGTACATTACATGAATACCCTACAAGTCGTCGCTAGAATTGGCCTTCTGTACTTCCTTCGCCCATGGACTTGCTTCCACTGGAACCCGCTTGGATGGCTCCAATGATTCCGTCCAAGTACTGTGCTCCACTCCACTTTTGATGGGTGAGAACGTCAACACCGAGCTCCTTCTCCCTCTTTTGCACAAGATCCACATACGCCTTCATACCTTCCGTCTTGTACGACTTGGCGAGCTCGTGTGTAATGGTCGCCGTTGTGTGTAGACCTGCCAATGAGATAAGCTGGAGCACAAATCCGTGCTTAGCAAGATCCCAAATGAAGTTCTTCAAATCCGTATCGGAGAAGCCGTGAGCGGACCAGTTGAACGACGGTGATAGGTTGTATACGAGCTTTTTGCCGGGATGAGCTTCGTGGATCTCAGCAGAGAAACCAGCGGCTTTCTGCACAGATGGATCGCCAGTCTCCAGCCAGAGAAGATCGGCGTAAGGTGCAAACTCGATGGCACGTTTAGTCGCTGCAGCGAGGCCTGCCCGGTAATGGTAGAAACCTTCTCTGGTTCGTGGGATATCCCAGTTGAACGCGACAGGAGAGCCAGCGACTGATGCCGCCAGTTGTCTTCGGCGATGAAGGGGTGTGTTGCGGGCTTTCGAGATTTGTGAAAGGTAGTCTTCCGCATTCTTGCCTGCTGCATTGATGTGTGCTTCCGCAGCCTCGTCAAAAGTGACCAGTTTGTGCTTCTTCACCCATGCTGCTTCGTATGCGTCAATTTCTGAGCTTGCAGCACCAGATTGCTCCATCACTTGCAGAGTATCTGCCAGTGGCTCTGCATCAATGTCCGTCACGCCAAGGATGAACTCGTGGTCTCGCGCGTCGATGGCCGAGCTGAGCAGCTTGCCGCTCTCGCTGTCTGTTCGTGCAATCACAAGATTCTCGCATCCCATCAAATCCCATTGATATCGTGTGGCGACCAAGCGGTTGATGTGCTCTCCTACAGGAACCAGGACCTTTCCTGCCAAGTGACCGCATTTCTTTCCGCCGTGAAGTTGGTCCTCAAAGTGTACTGCTGCTGCACCGTTCTCGGCAAAAAGCTTTGCAAGTTTGAGTACCGCACTGAGACCACCATGACCAGTATCTCCATCTGCTACGATCGGACGTAGGTAGTCTACGTAAGGTGTTTTTGCCCTCTGTTCTGCAGTCAATTTCCGTCGAGCATCAAAGTGTTTCCGATCGTGAAGTTGCTGAGCCTTAAATAGTCTCTGAACCTGGTTTGGAACGGTATTGTACGGGTAGTCGCCGAAGTCTGGGGAGACCTCGTTTGTGGTGGTGAGAACGCTCGAGCATGCCCAGCCTGAGACGTAGAGGATTTCTTGGTGTGGCGCTTGCTGTGTCATCTGAATAGGATCGATTGCACCCATTGTATGCACCGGCTTTCCCTCGGCAGCTCGTTCCTCCAATAGATTGAATAATTTCCGTCCCATCAAGCTTGACGGGTAGACCTGCTGTAATGTGCCTCTCTTGCTCACGACATCTTCGGCACTGTATGGTCGTTTGATCCCCCTGTATCGTGGACTTGCCCACCACTCTTCCACCTGCTTCACCTGCTCGGTGAAGACCTCGTCTTCTGCACTCGGCTTTGCGGACTCCGGTAGAAGGTGGAAGGAGTCGGTAGGCCTGGTCGAAGGCAGCGGCGGCGAAACTGCTGCGAGGGTTGACGCCATATTCGCAGCACCCACTGCTAGAGGTCTGAAGATTGTCTGTGTAGGCTGAGTTGGTTTATATAGACATCGTCTATGTTGTCGCAGCGCTCTGGCGCCAGCTCTGAACATTATTGTGGTGTTGCTTTGGTGGATTGCGTGAAAGCGCCAGACGAAGCTGGATTTGGGCGAGAGGTATGCTTCCAGCTACATGTAGCTTTTCTTCCGTTTCTCTTTTTCGTCCAAATCTTTCTATTGCGCTGTAGAAACTCTACGGTGGATTGCGCAGTGACTAAGCTTCCAGTTCTATTTCTCGATTGACGAACGCAGAGGACTACGCCTCCGATCCGATCGGATGCTGATATCCAGCGGTATCGGCTGTGCGGGCATTGGGATGTGGGGAGAGCTTCAATGGTGGGTAGGCTGCTATGCCGAGGCTAAGCATGTGGCACAACAGCGGCACACAATTGTTGTCATTTGCAACGGATATACGAAGGTGTGAACCGGACCAGAGTTCTCAATCCAATCATCGATTGCCGAGCTCAAGAAAAGTGTGCGGGAAAGGGCGGAGGTCAACAAAGATAGAAAGGTCGGCATATCTTGTCGCCAAGGGCGAGAAGTCGGAGACCTGGTTTTATATACATACCTCGATACCTACCTCGAAAAAAAGTGTACACACCGCATTGCTGAGCAAGATGTCTCTCTCTGCACGATCCGCCACAAGGGCACTGCGTGTCTCCAAGGTGAGAATGATTCGTCCACTAGGATCATGCTATTCAAGAACAAGAGATGGCTCTGAAGCAGAGACAAAATAGCTAACCCAAAATTTCGTAGCTTTCTCAAACCTCGTCCATCTCCTTCAACACCGTCCGCACGTATGCTACTGCGGAGCCGGATCTCAAGGAAACCCTCAAGTCAGTGATTCCTGAGAAGCGTGAGCTTCTCAAAAAAGTCAAGAGCCATGGTAGCAAGACTATCGGCGAAGTCAAGATTGAGAACACTCTTGGGGGTATGCGTGGTTTGAAGGCCATGGTATGGGAAGGTTCAGTCCTTGACGCGAATGAGGGCATCCGCTTCCATGGTCGCACGATCAAAGACTGCCAGAAGGAGTTGCCCAAGGGTACTTCGGGTACAGAGATGTTGCCGGAGTCTATGTTCTGGCTGTTGCTCACCGGCCAAGTCCCATCCGTTAACCAGGTCCGCGCTCTCAGCAAGGAGCTAGCACAAAAAGCTGCTTTGCCCGCCTTTGTAGAGAAAATGCTGAACGACTTCCCTACCGATCTGCATCCCATGACACAATTCGCTTGTGCGGTTTCGGCATTGAACTACGAATCCAAGTTCGCTAAAGCCTACGAGCAAGGCCTCAACAAAGCTGACTACTGGGAGCCGACGTTCGACGACTGCATTTCGCTGCTCGCCAAGCTTCCCACCATCGCTGCCAGAATTTACCAGAACGCGTACCGCGGTGGCGGAGCTCTCCCTGCCACCGTCGACGAGAGCCAGGATTGGTCATATAACTTTGCAGCTATGCTCGGCAAGGGGGGCAAGGAGAATGAGAACTTCCAGGACTTGCTCCGTCTTTATCTTGCTCTTCATGGTGACCACGAAGGCGGCAACGTTTCTGCTCACACCACTCACTTGGTTGGCTCGGCCTTATCTGACCCCTTCTTGTCATACTCCGCTGGTCTGCAAGGTCTTGCTGGCCCGCTTCACGGTCTTGCTGCTCAAGAAGTGCTTCGTTGGATCCTCCAAATGCAGGACCACGTTGGCACCAAGTTCTCTGACAAGGACGTCACCGACTACCTCTGGAGTACCCTCAAATCTGGCAGAGTCATTCCTGGTTACGGACATGCTGTACTTCGCAAGCCCGATCCTCGATTCGAGGCTTTGATGGACTTTGCCTCCTCTCGACCTGAGATTGCAGCTGATCCCGTCTTCCAGCTCGTCAAGAAGAACTCCGAGATCGCCCCTGGTGTCTTGACCGAGCACGGCAAAACCAAGAACCCCTTCCCCAATGTCGACTCAAGTTCTGGTGTGCTGTTCCACCACTACGGCTTCAAGGAGACCCTCTACTACACTGCCACCTTTGGTGTCAGTCGAGGTCTTGGACCACTGGCCCAGTTGATCTGGGATCGCGCCCTTGGCCTGCCCATCGAGCGACCCAAGTCTATCAACCTCCAAGGTCTACTTGATGCCGCGGAGAAGTAGGAATGACTCACGAGCATGATGTGAATATGTAGAAATTCAGAGTATCAGGATCAGTTCCAATGTTTATTTTAATCAAGGCAAAACAAGCGCTGCGAATGCTCATATTGGTAACTTTTGCAGGATCGAATAAAAGCTTTCTGCACTGAAGTCTATTTATGTCATCGGATCATCACTGGCGAACGCCTTACTTCGGTCTCGTACATCCAGATGCCGCATGATTGAATCCATTCTCCTTGCCAACGAATTGCCTTGACGCCGTACATATCCTGCCAGGGCTACCTATCTAGACTCGCCCGCAGACACGCGAGTTGTCATGGTGTAGATGAGTACTCGTCCGTCAGACACAATAATCAGACCCTCTCTAACACGACCCTGGTCGCCTCTATGGCGCAAGTGGGGACCGTGTACTGATAATTCCGTAGCTGTAATTCAGGTGGCAATCTCGAGCTCATCTCCTCTCTGCTGCCCGTAAGATCGAAGCGAGAAAGCGCACGCTGCGAGTAGACAATCATGTCGATCTCCACGCTTCAACAATGCTGATCTACGCCGTCCAACTCAGATAGCATGCCTGACCCGAATGCAACCCAGCGGACTTTGTGCCGGAATCTTCTTGCTCATGTCACCACTCTCGACAACAACGCCTGGCGGAATCGCTCCTTTCGTGCGTCATTGAGGCGGAAGCGTTCGTTCGCTATGTTGACCAATGTACGTGTATACGACTCGGACACCATTGGTACCGTCCTGACCTCTCCACTTGGTGTGATCTCTTGGTAAGCGACGATACAGTCAAACGCAAGGCCTGTGGTCCGCACTGCCACCATTGGCATCGTTGGTTTGTTACCCGACGGATTGATCCCGCTGATCCCGCTCTCTCGAAATCCAGCGTCCATTGCTGCTGTCTGTGCTTGCTGCGCATGTTGTAGTGAAGCCGTTAAAATATGTAAGATCTAGTCGCTGTTAGTTGAAGGTGGAAGGATGTGCTACCAAGAATGCCTTGTGCCCCCCAAAGCAGTATTCATCTTTCGGTGAGCAGGTTCAAGCAGCCTATTGACATCGCGTCTACTTGAAACCGCATACCGAAGCAATGTACGACCAAAGAAACCATATTTCAATGAGTGAACGGTTCTTACCATAGGCTCAAACTTGAAATGGACGAAGCTGACATCACCAATGGCTGAAGGCACTGAAATGCTCTCATTTTCCGGTAGCCCGAGTAGTGCAGAGAGTTCGCCTGGCTCACCGCAGGCATTTGTGTCCACTTGCGAGTGAGAAGTGAACAGCCATCTGCCGCCACCTTTACCACCTGCACTCGCCTTGGGAGGCCCTTCGCAGTAGATCGCAATTCGTCCTCCACAGCTACTCGTGGTGACATAACCGTCCAGATTCTTGATGTCAGATACCAATTCTCGAATATTCTCGTCCACAGAGCCTTTGGGAGAAGCATCTTGGTAGTCCACATCGGGTAAATCGAGTTGCTCCAGAATTCGCTTTTTCTTGGCGTTGAAAGCGGCGGCCATCATTAGTCCTTGGTACAACGAATCGCAAGCATGGTTTGCGGCAGTAGCACAGCTTCCATCACTCCAAGCGCCCCAAATCAAACATGGAAGTGTTATTGCAAAAAGCTCGAATGATCGGAAAATGTTCGGGGAGCACTATCAGGTTTGATTTGTGCATCTAGCCGCCGCGTTTATGAGCGCCTGATCTAGTGAACCTGAGGCACCAAGCCGGCCCGAGCCTGCACTTTCAATCATTTCATGAATGTAGTGGCGACAGCATTTCGTGGTATGTGCTATTGTATGCGTGGGTATCTTAGGTTTTGCCTTTCTTGACTGCAAGTATTGGTGCGGTTGCACCATTGGGTCCTGGAAAGAAACAGCTTGTGGCGACTGCAAAGCCAAATCTAAGCTAAGGAACAGCATTGTCTACGACGAAGCTCGTTTCGTCGCCCCAGCGTTTGGACATCGCAACTATTTAAGACGCAAGAAAGAATATGGCTCGAAGATCGGGCCGGGTCACAGCCAACAGCACACCTACAAGCGGGCACAAACGAGCGGGCTCATCGACGGTTGTGACTATCAACACGGCATCGAAACGTCAAAGAGCCACAAATGCTGACACGGGCAAGAGCCGGCGATCGGAGGAGTCCGATGAGATGAGCGACCCACTTGACTCTACTGAGGACGTATCATCTGAGGACGAAGACGTTTCCGAATTTGGTGAGGATGGCAAAGTGTCCGAAGCGTCCGGGGTCAGCAACGAGGACGAAACCGACGACAATGAGACAGAATCCGATAACGAAAGAAGCCGCAAGACAGCCAAGGCAGGTTCCAAGAAGAATGCAGAACTTTGGAGACCTGGAGTCAAGACTGGGCTCGGACATGGAACGCAAGTCATTATCAAGAAGATCAAGGCTCGACCAGCAGGCGACACTCCGTACAGTGCAGACACGATCCACCCGAACACATTGTTATTCTTGCAGGAGCTCAAAGCCAACAACGATCGTCAATGGCTCAAAAGTAAGTTATGACTTGCGTGATGGTAGCAGATTTATATCAGGGTGGGACATGCCCTTTTCTGGTCGTCTATGTCGATTCATACCTTAACGATAGAAGTGCTCCATGTCGCTCAAGGACGGCGCTGAAGCTTTGCAAGATACTTCAGTTCTGAACGGGTCTGCATACGACACCCGATCGCACTCAGAACTCGACCCAATTCGACGGCCTGATGCGACCACGATCGGGTGGGAGATCTGGAACACGCGCCCATGATCAGATATGTAAACGCGGCAACAAACTTTCTGATCCCTGCGACGGCCAGATGCAGGCGCCGAGACATATAATTGACTCTTGTCGTGGCCATGATTCAAGATCTGAGAACTCGAATCAGGATCTGCGGTCAACCGCCCGTGCCGCATTTGTCCATATGGAAAGCTCATGTGATTGGTGGTTTCTTGCACACCCACATTGCATGCCAACGCATCACACCATCAAAGAACTTGCATACCCTTCATGCGTGGACACCAGCTGACCATGGTTTCGTGACAGTGCATGATGCAGAGTTCCGTCAGGCGGAGCAAGATTTCTACGCTTTCCTGGAAGGACTTACCGAGAAACTCACCGAAATAGACGACACAATTCCAGAACTACCGGTGAAGGATATTGTACGCTACATCTACGACATAATGTATCTATGACTGCTAAGAAACATCCATACAGATCTTCCGAATCTATCGAGACGTACGATTCTCGAAAGATCCCACGCCGTACAAAGTATAAAACCCCACTTTCGCAACATGCAGTGTCCCCACTGTAATTAGAGATACGAGAGGACTAACTTATGCACGTTCTGGCAGGCGCATTTCTCTGCTGCATGGTTCGTAGTTTCAGCTCAGCGCTTACCTGAACAGCTATTGACAAGGTGGCATGTAGGTCACGAACCGGGCGCAAAGGAGGGTATGCCGCATATTATCTCCAGGTTGCACCGAACGACAGTCTCATAGGTAAGTCGTTGTCTCGTTGATGGTGTCAGTAGTGGCTTGCAGACGAGTAAGCGAGTCGAACAAAAAGCACAAACCAGGCACAAGCGCTTTGGACTAAACCCAATGCTTCACCGCATCGCAAGACTGCTTCCATCCCTTGAGAAATATGCTCGAGCAAGGAGTAGATTGGAAGTTCATTCGTGCACAAGTAAGATAGCTTGACTGAGTCATTCTAATGTCTTTGCCTTTGCTCTTTGCATATACGCACGGAAAAGCAATATTGAAACCTTGCTGCGAACATCAGAATGTCCCAATGGTCTGTCGAGAAGCACTCGCGATGGTCACCATGGTAAATGGTCCTGCTAAAAGCTTCGGTCTCGCTCGCACAAGAATTTCTACCATTTGAGGAAACACACACCAGGTCAGACGACGGCTTTAAACCTCTTATGGCTCTACTACAATGCGATTTCCATCCGCTAGATTACAAGCAAGAAAAGGCCGACCTTGACTTATGATTGAGACGGAAACGATTGCGAGCCTGTCGTTGAAGCAGTCGACAGTACACGGAGCTGGTGAATTTGAAGCGGCGGAGGCTTTGATTCTTCGACGTACTGGGCACAAGACGACATCGGGCATACTCTGGGAGCACAAATGTCGACCGTGATGTGCGCTTGCCAGATACAGTACTCGCTGCTCACGCTGGCTGTAGTCGGCAAATTGCACGACCATGGTACATCTAGTTGGGAACGTCAACGCCCCAGGCTGTATGCTTTGGCCTAGTCCTACTGGGAGCATACCATGTCAACAGATACGCGTCACTGAAACACAGGATCCCTGTTCAGCAATGATGAATTCCTGCGCGAGGATCGCGAATCTGCGGTAGTGAGCAGAGAGTATCCCAAACGAAGGATACTGTCGAGATGGAAGCGCAAATCATCTCCTTAGAGTCCAAGTCTTAGGCTAAGCACTTAGCTGTGATCGGTATCATCTGCTACTTCAGAGAACAATGACGAGCAGCGCGGTTTCCTCGATCGCCTCAGCTTCCGGACCATACTTCTGAAGAAAGAACAGCGCTTGTCCACAGCAGTTTTGTGTCGCACGGCCATGCGGAGTGCGTGTATCATCTCTTGCCCAGTTGATGACATGAAGCTGTGGGTTTATATGTGAACCAGCTTTCTATTGTCGGTTCTGTCCCTGGACACCAGAATCTCTGGCTACTGGTGTCCAAGCGCAACAGCAACTCATGTCCACCTTTTCCCATGGCGACTCACGGCACGGTCATAGAATGCAGGCCTCGAGAACAGATCGGGCGGCGAGCGCGTAAGACGTGGGTGCTGAATGCCACTGCAGCGAATGTGTGTGAAGGCGCACGTCGATTGTCTTTAGGCTATTGCTTGCTTTGGAGTTTCCACGCTGCCTCGAATCCGTCTCTTCATAATGCTATCGATCGCCAGGCGGCACTGACACTGTGGGTCAAGATACTGATTGTGTGCTAGGGTGCGGTCTATATGGCGCCGAGGCAGGATCGGTGGCTTCGATGCGACGCGAGTTCGAACGTCGGCCTGAACGTATCAAGGCGATCTTGATGAACGACCCGATCAGAAAGGCATTCCTTGGAGGTGCGCCCAAGAAGGAGACCTCAGTCGTCAAAGCCTTTGCAAAGAGCAACAGCAAGAATGCGCTCAAGACTAAACCTAAGGTGAGTGAATGAACCCTTTCGTGACGTCCGTTGCCATCGATTGGTCCTGGACATGATGATGTCGTCGTCGTCGCGTACGTGTCCTAGCTAGATAAAAGTGTCCGGCCTACGCCGCGCCTGACCCTATCACGAGGTTTGACGAAGCTTGTGAACACACGGTTCAGCATGTCATGGAGAACGCTCACTGGCATTCTTGAAATATATCGTGTGGAATAAGTGTCTGTCACATTGGAGGTCATTAAGAAGTCCATGAACTACTCGATATCGGACGAGTTCTAGCTGGCCGTGCCGCTGACTGCCCTGTGCATCTCTCTCACTTGCGAGCCTTCGCACGGGCAGGAATGCGAAACACGATCCACGACCAGCTGGCAACACTACAGACAAGACTGCTTCGCGAATCACTGGTCATCATGATGGCCTTCGCGGCTGTCCAGACTCAGTGGCGGAGTCCAGAGTCCAGTCGCAGTGCTGGATCCCTGCCGCCCTCGTCTTCATGAGTGCGTCTCCGGAAGGGCCGACGGGGGACGAAGCCGCCTTCCCTTCAGCGAGTTCCGCTTGCATCCCCTGCCAGCGTCAACTCTGGCACACTAGAAGCTGGCAGCAACTCTGTTGGACACCATCATCACACAACGCCGGCCGTTAATTCGTCCGATCGATGCTGACAAGATTGTTGCTTCGCTTCTTGTGCAAGCCACTGCTCTCTCATCACATTACTCAAGACTCGGACGAATTTGCGACATATCCGGGTCCACAGTTCTTGTGCAAGATGATGTCTTGAGGCCGCAAAGGTCGAACTACCGTTTGCTGATTTCCACTTTCTTTCTGACAGGGCTATGCGGCAGACCACCCAGAAATTGAGCTACTCAAGCTCCGTAACTACACGCTGGGAACCAAGATTCCGAACGAGAAGATTCTCGGCGCTGGCGGCATGGCATATATCTCGGAGCTCATGACCCACATGAGACCTTTCGTAAGTACTTCTCCCAGCCGCTTGGTCCGACGTGGAAGCGCTGTCTCTGGTGAAACAACGAGTGCAGTATTCAGCGCGCCCTCGTTGGTGACCCTGGCTCGTCGAGCCATCGGCATCGGGCTCGGTGGGGCCCTTTCCACGGTTGGCAACGCTCACCGCTGGAGGTCTCATTTCTTCCCGTGTCACCTGTTCCTTACCACAGATTGGCGCCCTTGCGTACTGCGGTTCACTTTGCAGCGTTGTGTGGCGCGGCGCGAAGCCTAAAGTCAAGCATTTCACGATTACTAATGCGATTTGATACGCAACAGGTCACGTATCTGAACAGTGTGGTCATGCCAGATGAGCCTGGGAGTGACGAGAGCGAGGAAGAGGATGAAGAGGGGTCTGGGGATGACGCCGGTACCGATCTTGACGATGGGGACGATGCGGCTGGCGGATGATGGATGCGCTGTCGGGTTCGAAAGCTATATGTGTGGTGTGCTATAGGTCGCTTTGACAGAACAACACAACCCAAGCCCAAAATCACTGTATCTTGATTCAAGACTCGACATTCTGTCGCGCATTCTGGTCTTTCGTTCAGTAAGCTATGAGAGGGCAGTTCATTTACCGTTCGCTCGATTCATTCGCTCTCTGCTCGCCACGAGTCTGAGATGCGTTGCGCACAGGCATGGAGCGATCCATCGCCGCCGCGCCCCGACGAGCCTGCTGCTACGCGCCCACTTGTTCGCAGGAGTGAAGGACCAACAGCATATGTCCTATGCGTCTACTGTCTCAGGTTGCACAAGGGTATACGTTGATAGAAGTACTGCATACCTCTGGTCAAGAAGCAAGAATGACTGTGTAGGTACTGATTGCACAGAACGAGGGTGGTTGGACTCCGAAGTCGTTAGCTCAGCGACCTCCACACGCCGTGGTGTCTACACAGTGCAGCGCTGTGTTGTCAGACACTCAACAAGAAAAAGACATCTTCTACCGGACATTTCGATGACTATACACATATACATACGGTAATCCACTCGCTGAGGTTGATTTTGAGCTTGTGATCAATGCTACGGGTTCTCGGTTGCCCGCATGAACGAGCAGTCACCTGATGAGTGCGATCTGGAAATGAACGACGACGATGAATCGTCGATGGCGAGCCAACGTTGCAGGACACGCTGCACGGTGGGGTATACAACGTCCGTGTACGTGTGACCTGGGTCAGCTCAGCTCAGCTCAGCTCAGCGCCGCGCAGGCTGGGAGATCCTGCAGGCGAGCGCTTTTTGTGATGGGCTCTGCATCGAGGGATCAGATGTTGGGCCAGCGCAGCTGCAGGGTCATCCGATGCGATGCTCTCGGCGGACCTTGCGGTGCGTTGTTCCGCCAGCCTCCCCCAACCGTGTGCAATAGTAGTGTACGGTCTGGCGCTTTCCGCGGACACGCTCGGTCCGTTTGGCGCTCTCTCTCACTCAACGGCTCGTCCGTGTGAAATCTTGTTTGCACCCCTCGCCATTCAGATCATCTCGCAGCAAATGCCTTGCCTGGTTGACGCTGGACCGGGCTGGCGACTCGTAGCATCACATGCAGGAGGTGCTGGGGCTTGCATTGGGCTCGTTGGCAGATGTGCCAGCCAAGCCCAGCAGAGGGTGTGCACCCTGCGTGATCTGACGACACCATTTATGCAGCACCACCTGGCACCATAGCGAGCAGCTCGCAGCCTAACGTGTATCTACGATCCCTGTACCTGTTGGAGCGCGGCCCGTCGACTAGCTGGAGGATAGCGGTCACGCCGTAGGTTCCGCTCCGACCAGCAGCTACGGAAAGTCTGATGGATCTCAGAAGCGGTTTGTATGTGCTGCGGGATCATCGGACGTCTGTCGAGATTGACTCAGCTCCGGTGACAAAGACTTGACGTTGCAGAGCGTCACTGACAGGAGTTCATCATCCTGTCCTTTTGGCGTCGACATGAAAGAGAACGAAAGAGCAGCTCCGGAGCAACCGGCGAGTTGAGCTGGGCACAGCTGCTGGGTCGCCACGATCTGGCCGAGCAGTGTTTTGTATGAGCTGTGCCACCGTCCATTGCAGCCAAGCCCATGATTCGCGGTCTGCGCCCGATGCCCTTCGCCGCGGCTCTTTACCGCTGCCACTCACAGAAAGGCATGCGCCATGATCACGAATCTTGGTGTAACCAAGGGACGTCGCGCGCCTAGCCGACGAACGGAGGATACGCTTGCTCATTACTTGCGACATTGGGCTGAATAGTGTCGAGCCTCATGCAGTTTGCCGCTCGACGACGACTGCTAATTCGGTCTGCTGCTCTGATTCGAGTTTGATGAAACAAAGCTGAGACGCATCGAGTTGGTTATGCAGGCGAAAATAGACAGTCACGATATTTTGGGGAGTGGGAGCAGTATGAGTGAGTGAATGAGGATTGAATGAAGGAGAAATGCGAGGGTATTCGAGACAATGAACTCGAAGGCATGTCTTGGTTCAGGCGATGGTTCTGCTGTGTACCCATACCAATCTGATAGAACGGAGATAAGAAAGAGCTCTCAATACTGTAGAATTCCTTACAAATGCACGGAAGCGCCTTTCATCGGTCCATCCAGCCGGCAGGATATGCCGATTGCGCTGGAAGGGTACTGATCGGCCGCTGCAATGCTGTGCCGTATGGTCGAGAATGCTATTAGAACCAAGCGGCTCGCTCGCCACGGACGGCAACCATCCACTTTCACATTTGTTTCCCGCTGTTCGTCGCTGGTGTTCTCTGCTTACTTGCAATTTTGGGGTGGCCTTTTGTCTCAGCATTTTCCAGGTACGTTGTGTTCGTCGTTCGACTCGTGTGGAGCGCATCGGAGCGCGGCTTTGATGGTACTCGACCGCTGGAGGATCTCGAGATCGAAGATGAGACGTACCTCGAAACCTTGAACCAGCACTACTTTTTCCAACGCCCCCAGTCTTCTTGCATCGAGCAGTTGCATACAATCTCCATCTCATCAGCTGACAGACGGCTGCAGCTCAACGTACGTGCAATCAGCAATTGCATCTGCAGCTTTTCGAAACCCGTCACACATCGGCAACCACCCAGCACGGTCCTGGAGGCGCGTTCCATTCACCATCTTGACAAGGACGTGCCAGCAGACACGGCACAGTCGCCAGTCACCGCTTCTTCCTCTTCTTTGCCCTCGTCAGGTGCTTCGACACGGCGCGTGACGCTCCAGCCTCCACGTTGTTGCTTCGGTTGACCCACCCGGTCATTGCCGTCAGCAAACGCTATTCGAACTGCATCTGCTCGACCATCAGGTCCAGCCCAGTCCAGTCCAGTCCAGCATTCGGGCATCGAGCAAGAAACGATACGCGACCGAAATTCACATCGTTATTCCCGCAAGCAGCGACTACTGTACTCATCCAGCTAGTGGCGCAATCACTATACGAAGGACTCGGATCTTACTCAAGCGCAATTCGAACGCCGTTCGAGCTGATCACGCGTCGCCGCGTCCATCAAACAGCACTCGACCAACGACCAAGCGGTCAGACAGCGGTTCAACATTCTGATCCACAAGTAGTTGTGGCGTGAAGGTGAGTTCGGTGCTACCGTTCGGCCAACGCGCAGATCGTTGGTGGTGGTTGGGCCGCAGCGAATGAGGAGCTGGGTCCGGCGCAATTATCCTGATTGGCTTAGAACAGTTGTGAATTCTGCAATTACATTTGATGAGCATGACATAACGTCGACTGACACCTCTACAGTATACCACATTACATTACAGGCCTCCACTTCTACAATACACCGACCACATCGTCGCTACAATCCATCACGACTCGACTCGACACATCTCGAGGTAAGCAAGCTCCCGTCATACCACCCTCCCAAGCACAACAACGCACAGCACAGCACAGCACATGCAATAGCCGGGGCCGACATGCGGCACGCGGCATGCGGCACAGTTGCGTGGACTGCTCCGTACCGCGCGCAGCATGGCCCCTTATCACCCGACCCGCTATCGCTCTCGTGGCATGGGCGAACCTTGCTCGGCGTGCCGATCGCCCCAGTCGTGCCACGGTCACCGTCCAGAAGCGCGTGCGCGGCTCTGTCAGTGGCTCGCTGCTGGGACGGTGTGCAGCTGCAGCGTCATCAATCTCGCTTTTCTGTCATCTCGCTGTCATGCGCTGACCAATGGTCCTGCCAGTCCACCGCGCGATCCACACCCTCGTCAGCTGCATCCCAGCTATCTGTCTGTTCTCCCCGCCGCCAGACGGTCAGACCCCACCCGAGAGCTGCCTGTCCTTCGCGTCGGCACTCCAGTTCTGCAGGTGAGCGACCGCCTTTCCTGTTTTGACCCCGTCCGCCCCGTCGCCGTCGACCAAGCAGTGGTCGGTGGCGTGCTCCATCCGTACCGTGACTGCACCGTCGCTGAGGCCTGGTGCGTCCCGCTACCAGCAACAAGCGAGGCCCGGCCGCTGCCAAGCAAGCTCCGAGGCGCGTCGTGCGTTCGTGGTTGTTGTCGTCAGGAAAAGGCATCGGACGTGAACCGTACCCGCACCTTTCGCGCTACGCCGACGGCCTTTTTTCCTATACATTTACCAGTAGACCCCGCTGGCGCCTGCCTGCTCCCGTCGTCCCTCTCCGCTGGGACACTTCTGTGAACGTTCACCCGCGCCGTCTGCCGCTCACTGACACCATATCTTGAACACAGCAGCACGACTGACTTCCGTCGCATTCGTGCCATTGCGTGGTCGACGTCGGTACACACCGTCGCACACCCGGATCTGCCTGCAGCAGCGTGCGCGACTCGCCTGCAGCAATCGCCAGATCGGCCCGTTTACTTGCACCACCACGTCACGATCAAGCAACTACGCAGACACCCCGATCATGTCTGGTTATCCGCCGCAGCCCACCTGGTCGCCCGACAACAGGGCGGCCACGGCGCAAGGCCAGCCTCAGCAGCAGCAACAGCAGCAACAACAGCAGCAGCAGCAAGGCTGGTCGCCTGTCCCGCAAAATAATGGCCCATATACGCCGGGTCACAATCCTCAAGTAAGTTTGTTGTTGCACCCGCTTAACTTTCGCGTCGCATTCGCAGTGGTCTTGGCGTTGCTCGCACCTCTAAGCAGGGCTTCAGCTTCGCCCACTCCACAAGCAGCTTTCTACACACTCCGCTTCCATTCTGCACCCTAACATCAACACCATCCATCATCCTCGCAACATGACGTCCATCGATCCCGCCCTCTCCGCCGGTAATACTGACCCCAATGTCTCACAGCCACCTCTGCCCTCGATGAATCAACCTCAAGGCCCGATGCCGACACTGCAGCCGCAGCATCCCGAGCAGTATCGCGCCATGCTGCCTCCGCCCAACCAGATGTATGCTCCACAAGGCTATGCTCCTCAAGCCCCGATGCCATACCCTCAACAGCCTGCACCACGCCAGAGAACTGCCATCGCATGCAAGTACTGTAGAAGACGCAAGGTAGGCGACACTGTTCGGCCGCGCGATAAAAGGTGATGCGCCGTGCTGACGGCGTGACAGATCCGTTGTTCCGGCTTCGATCAGAACGAGGACGGCAAGTGTACCAACTGCCAGCGCTTTGGGATCGAGTGTTTGTTTGCGCCCGTCTCCGCCAGCTCCCATGCCTTTGTGCCGGCGCACGCGGTCTTCGGGCGCAATCAGCCTCCACCCAACTCTCAGCTGTACGGTGCCTTTGGCCAGCCTCTGCCCCAGCAATACGACCCACGCGCTGGGTATCCTCCTCAACAGCAGCAGCAGCAGCCGCCGCCGCAGCAAGGTCAATACCCTCCGCCTCCGCAGGGTTACCAACAGCCGGGTATGTACCCTCAACCTCCTCAAGGCACACCGCAAGGTCCGAGCAGTGATGGCGGGCGCAAGCGTGGCAACGACGAGCCCCAGACCCCGACGCTGCCGCCGCCTCAACGCGACGGTGGTTATAGTTACCCTGACCCTAGTGGGCTCACTCCTGCTGGTGCGTCGCCTGCTTCCTCTCATTCCTCGTTCCACTCTACAGCACTTGCCCAACCCTACTACGCGCAGCAGATGTCTGTCGGTCGTGCTTCATCGTCGCCAAACAACCAAGGGTTTGTTGGAGTGGCAGGTCCGCCTCCAACATCAATGCCGTTTCATGGCGATCGCCCGACTGGTCGTGGCCAACGCCAAGTCATCGATGCTCATGGCGCCGTCACCCCGGCTATGCAGCAGTACTCGGCCCAGCAACAGGAGGCGATGAAGCTCGACGGACGGACATCTACTGACAACAATATGGTGCATGCGTTGCGTCGTGGACCCATGTGATGATGATAGCTGACAGGTTCAGCAATAGGTAAAGAGACCGAAGGCATGCCAAACATACAGGGTGGCGACAAGATGGATGTTCGTCTCCGCTTCGGCAGCTACAGCGACGCCGCCACCCAGACCGCCATCACGCACACCGAAGTGATGGTGAACAACAAAGAGCAGGCCTCGTAGGCTGTTGACATCGTCTTTGCTCCTGGTTCGGATGGCTTTCTTTGCTATGACTGATTGTTTTTGCTTTTGCGTGGCATTTCCTTTGGGTTTTGGGTGGGAGGCTTTGTTGTGCAGCGTCACTTTTGCCGGCCAGCGACGGTCACTACGAGTCAGTTCATGAAAGGGCGGCTAAGATTGCTTCTGCGAATCATGTTGACGTGCGAGCGGAGTAACTCTCAGATTGATCTCCCTTTGTTTTGATTTGGTAATGGGAGAGTGTGGCGGCGGTGGTGGTCGTGATTGTGGGCGAATACATAGCATTCGATCGGTCCATCCACGTAAATTCCATCTCCGCACTCATCACTCCACTTTCACTCTTGTACTCATCGCTCATCGCATTCTTTTCGATGAAACATACCTGCAACATGCGTTCTATGCACGAAATTCGATGAAGATGAGGATGGTGGTAATGATGAGCGGATGAGGAAGAACAGGAAGCAGGAATTCGAACAAGAGCTGAAGTCTGGCGAAAGACACCGTGTCCAGCGGTCCGTTCCTGTGCGGTTACGGTTGGCGGTCGCGGCGCCAGCCTTGAACATGAATTGAAACTCGCCAGCGATATGGATATGCCCGTCCTCTCGTCGACGAGGGACCGGCGGGCCGTGGCCGCAAGCAGCGCTGCGAGCGATGAACGCGACCACGTTTCGCCCCGCAGTGCAAAGCACAAGGATGGTAGAGAGGTTGAGATCGTGAAGGTAAGACAAGGGCGAATGAAACGGGGGTTGTAAAATGCTGAGACGTTCGTGAATATGCTTCGTGAGGGAACATCACTTGGCTAAGGAAGTGGAAAGTTAGCTGGTGGATTTTGGGAGAGTTGCTTCACGTTGAGATGTGATGGGCGGAGATGTGACGGTTTATCAATCAAAGCGCAATCATTTAATCAATAAGTGTAGTTGGCGTGGACGAGCGTGAAGGTGTGCTGCATGAAATGTACCTCTGCTATTGATGCAGCACTCGACGATGTGGTGGTTTGAGAGGTGTCATGCGCATCGAGGGTAACAGCTTGAAGTTGTGCAAAATAGAAACAAGAATATCCATGGCCTCGAAGATGAGTTTTCGTATATCGGGGTCTCTAAAGGGCGACAAGGATCTCATGCTCGAAGAGCTTGTCAATGTTGCTTATGGACCAACATGCGCGTCACGGACCGAAAGGTCGCCATCGCCAGCATAGGTTCGTACATAGCTGTTGGTAAGACTAGAGAATATATTGATCGATGCGTGTATATCTAGGAGCTTTCTCACAATGCTCTGTTGTCTTCGGGAGCTCAATTTAGCTTAGCCATGTCTCTATCCACCGCAGCCATTGCCTCGCGAGTCTGCTCCTCTGCATTCGTGTCTCGCGGGATGTCACGTATCTTTCGTGCTGGGTTACCAGCTACAACGGTGTATGGTGGGACGTCCTGGAGATACGTTAGCATTTCATGCATTGGAGAATCAGGAGTCAGATCTCATACCTTGGTGACTACGCTCCCAGCTCCAACCACACTGGCTCGGCCGATCCTTACGTTTGGTAGGATCGTGACATTTCCGCCAATCCAGCAGTCTTCCTCGATATGGATCGGACCACCTAGCTCTGGTCCCTTGGTTCCATTTCTGACTCCAGGATCTAATGGGTGCGTGGCGCCGAAGAGCGAGACGTTCGAGGCCAGCAGCGTCCGAGAGCCGATGGTGACCGACACAGCGTCCAAGATGGTGCAGTTGAAGTTGATGTACACGTTGTCTCCGAACTTGATGTTGGTACCGTAGTCGATGCTGACAGGCGGCTCCACCCATGCGTCTTCCGCGAAGAGTTCTTCGTCTGCTTCCTCGCTAGCTGCGACTGGTGGCAGTGGAGTCTTGTCCCCGACGATGCTGCAGATTGTATCAGCCTTGATCGATGGAGTACGATTGGGGACTTCGTCTCACTCTCGCCATAGCTCTACTCGCTTCCGTCTTGAGACGTGACCTGCATTATTGTATCGTGTACATGCTGCTGCACATCGTCGTCGAGCCTCCAGAAGTTCCGGCGTAAAGGCATAATAGAGCTCGCCACGCCGCATGCGAGCTACGTTTTCTGAGACTTCTTCCTTCTCATTCATAACTTATGATTACTATTGTTTTGCCGAAAGGACGAGCGAAGTATCCAAGCCTGGTAATTGGAATGAGCAGTCCTACATGCAAGGGTACCTTAACATTGGATGTGAAGGATAGGTCTTGGCGAAGACAGTCCAGTACTAAACCTTCAGGTATTACTAGTCATCGAAGGACCACAATGGATACCGTGCAATTTAGACTTAATGTTGCCTTCGCGAACTGTCATACATATGGCATGAATAAACTGGAGCCTTCCATGGCAAACATGACATGGAAGACAGGTAAATGTACATATGTATAGACACACTTGTCCGAAATAAAAATCACACGAGAATCTAATAAGAGTCGCCCGCAATTGATGCTCCCACTCCTGATATACCAAGCATTTGCTGATATCTCGACCTTTCGATGAGTACAGCTAGGCCGCACTCAAATTTCGCAATAGCGGCCTATTGTCTCTTTAACTTGTCAACATCTCATGACTGACATGGAGCTCCAGTCATGTTGACTTGAGGAATCACACGTGACCTGGCTCCCATCTCGATATTCGAATGTCAACGCCGGGTTTGACATCCACCATGCTCGCTGTGTCGCGGACATGGCCCTGCAATTTGGCTTGAATGTCAAGAAGAAAGCACCGCCTAAACCGGTCTTCTTCGATGATGATGAGGATGGAGAAGACAACGAGCAAACGCTCGACGCGGGCGGCGAGACAATAGAAGAGATTACCTCCTTTGGGGGAAGTGCTCCACCATCACGATCAATACCATCCCATGCGCCCGCAAAACAGGCGAAGACCAAAACCCAATCAGGTCGTAGCAACGCCGACATTCCAACTCAAAGCTTGTCCGCCATGGCCGTAGCCCGCAGAAAAGTCGAAGAAGCTGAACGACTGGATGCCTCTATCTTTGACTATGACTCCTTCCATGATGCGAAGACCAGCGTCACCGAGGCTAAGAAAGCAGCCGCTCGACAAGATGCTGTGGAACGCAAACCGAAGTACATCGACAATCTCTTGGAATCTGCTGCGCGACGCAAACAGGATCAAATGATCGCACAGGAGAAACTGCTGCAAAGAGAACGTGAAGCAGAGGGTGACTCGTTCGCGGACAAGGAGAAGTTTGTCACAGGCGCCTATAAAGCGCAGCAGGAAGAAGCCAGGCGCTTGGAGCAGGAGGAGAAACGAAAAGCGGAGGCGGATGAGAAGAGGAAAAGACAAATGGGAGGTGGGATGCAGGGTTTCTACAAGAGCATGATGGATCAGAGTGAACGCCAGCATCAGGAAGCCATGGAAGCTGCAGCCAAAATCAGCAAAGATGGGACCACGCCTGCAGCTGGAGAGCTCAAGCGCAAGACCGATGTTGAGCTTGCTGCAGAGATGAAGGCGAAAGGCGTCGATGTGCATGTCAACGAGGACGGACAGCTGGTTGACAAGCGCGAACTCCTTTCTGCAGGATTGAACGTCGCCCCCACTGGCAAGTCCGGAGACGTACGCAATTCAGACCATCTCAAGACTTCGAATCGTGCTTCGCAGCAGTCGGCTTTCCCGAAACGAGGCAAGGACAGCCAACAGGCGCAACGTGAGCGGCAGACTAGGATGATGGAAGAGCAACTTGCAGCACAACAGAAGCGCGCTCGTGAGGAAGAGGAGGAGGAGCAGCAGCGGATTGAGAAAGCGGCCAAAAGCTCCAAAACCGAAAAGGACGTCAGCGATGCGAAGGCACGTTACCTTGCGAGGAAAGCTGCTAAGGCGCAAGGTAATGGATGAAGATAGTCTTCGATGGCTGGAAAACTTCACGACCGTCGAAAAGATCGCTGCCATGCGATGCAGGCCAGCATCGGCACCAGCTCTTTCGATACGCACCAGTCTCTGCTCAAGAGCTTCTACAGATACGGCATGGTACGTCCTTCCAGATACTCTCCAGCTCTTTTCCCCGTGCCCAATCCTCTGCATCTACATCACAACCAGGGTAGTCATTCAGGACGGCGAGCTCGAAAATTCCGCATTACTCCGTGCCGAGCTCGTATCAATACTTTTACGCCCGAGATCGAACGTGTCTTGCCCTCGCGCGGATCGCTAGTATCCCTACTTCACACCCTGCCGTGTTTTCATCTCTGAAGGATGGCTTGTGGAGTGTACTGACAATTGGTAGGACTGGCTGGATGTATTGAATCTCTATGGCTTGGTCGGAGTGCTTGGTAACACCTATTCAAATATGGTACAGAAGATTGGTCTCATCGCAGGCTCATACACGGAGGGATATCCGTGAGTATCATCCTGGAAATGCATTCGACAGGAAAGCCAAAACGGGCAGTCCCACCGCTGAGCAACGGAGGTGAGCTCAACACATGGGCGTCGTGAGATGAAAGACTCTCAGATTGCATACAAGTGCGCATCCTTAAACCATTTGAATGGTCTGACTTGTTCAAATGTCGCAAGAAAGCAGCAATACCCTAGTGTCCAACCGGTTCTCCTTCCAGCGCCGTCGCTTCCCATGAGTCATGAACAGACGTTTCTCCCATGCCCGACTCTTAGTCATCTGCCGGCACGATGACCTTTACCCAAGTGCTTTCGCCTTCGAGCGGTTCTTCGTTGATATACATTAGACTCCGCCCACCACAAAAACTCCCAGGCATTGCTACACGTTGCACTTCATGAAACGTGCCCTCCAGAACTTCATCGGCCACGACCTGATTCTCGTGCAACGCCGTGCGCCCGGCGGCGCTCCAAGCCCACACCCGATCTGTTACGGTTTGGCCGGACTGCTCGAGTCGGCGCGGATTATACCCTGGACGATTTGCGAGCCAATTCACAAGCAGGTGGATCGGAGGGTAAAGCCGCTCGAAGCGGCGCGTGAAGCGTAGCCAGCGTAGTGTGGACGTCGAGTACGCAACCCGGATGTACGGGTTCATGAAGATGCCAGTGTCACCTGAGTGAAGGGGTCCTTCGCTGTCAACCAGGACCCGCGCGGCGAGGTCGGCGTGCACTAGACAGCATTCTGAGGATTCCCAGTATGTGTCGTTCTCAGCACGAAAGCGGAGTGGTAGTTGCACGAATTGTTGCTGCGAATTCGTCTTCCTGATGGACCAGGACTGGAACCACCGCGCCTCGAAAGCCACCATTCCACCCCAGCAGCTTTTCACCCGTACTGCATCCTTCTGCGCAAGCACATCGCTTCTACTGGTGCCTGCGCCAGCGGAGGTGAACCACGGGTAGAAGGGCACACCCATGCTATACCCCTCTGTATCACGGGTCGCAAAGGTGTCATAGAACTTCATCGGGTTGACGAAGTCAGTTGCACACGCGGCGTGGTATTGCGTCTTGCCGGTATCCTCGTCGACATTGGTGGAGAAGAGCAGATTCGCGGCATCCACAGGGTCGAAGACGACATCATTGACGTACAGCAATTTGTCGAATCGTGTCCGTGAAGCAGAAGAGTCCTCATCTTCCAGTGGCCGCAATGCTCGATTCCGTACTTCTGCCAGATACGCTACCCTCTTCAGCCGCAGCTTTCCATCGGGCGTGCTCACATGCGCAAGCTGCGAAATATCTAGGTCCTCCACCACAACGGACGTGTTACACGCCAGTCCTGCCTTGAACGTCTGGGCTGCTGCTATGCTCTCTGCATCTGCATCGTTCTCGTATAGACTGAAGTGAACGTTACTTGGCCCCAGAATCTCGATCAAGCTTGCTATGGCTTTGCCCCAGTCGCCCCCGACCAGCACGCCGGCTGGATCGTACAGAGTGGCCGCAATGAAGATCTTCTCATCATCTGGGTTCGCCTGGCCGGTATGGACGAGGCTGCGCTCGACTCGTTCACGCAAAGCTTCATACCGTGCCGGTGGACTGGAGTAAGAAGGGAAGAAGGTGCCGCAGACAATGACCAGTCCCGTGATAATGTATGGTACAAGGAGGAGTATGCGAGCGCAGTTTCCAGGTACCGATCGTCGTCTCCGGAAGTGTGCTCGAGAGGTCGGTTGTGAAAAATATGTTGTGAGCTTGGACCGTCTCCAACACCATAAGAATCGATATGTCAGTCGTGAGGTGGAGATTGACTCATGTTCTAAATTGGTGAGCTCGATGCCATTGCTCCTGCTTTCTCTATTTCCGTGATCATAACTTTGCAGTAGCTGTTCCTGCTGTTCTTGTTCTGCAAGAATCCGCTGTTGGGTCATGGTTATCTGTCGGCGTGGCATGTGGTGTAGACCTCATGTCTTGAACAGCATTAATGTGTTTGCATAAGCTATTATTGCCACCATGCACAAATCTCCACTTGACGACAACTCAAACTCCGTAAACGAATAAAGCGGCTAAGGTAGACGCAAGAAAATTGAAGGATGGGTGTAAGGAACAACAAGAGGGAGCGGACGATTGAATACAACCACTCAAGCAAGATCGATTGGAGACACTGTGTAATGACGAAGACATGCGGCGCCGCAAGCGTACATGCACACAAGGAAAAAGGACGAAAGATGAGCAAGGGATAAAGAGGGTACCGTCGCCAACCAAGCAATCGAGCATGCACAACTACAAGGCCACGATCCCGTTGGGTTGTGACCCGTTAGTCTGCTTCACTCTCGCTGGGAATGCCAGCAGCCGGCGATTGGCAGCACAAGGCTCATCATGCTGTGCGGCCGCCCACTATGACGAGCAAGACAGATAATCGCGTGGACAGATAGCAGGCCGAACATAGGCGAACACACGTGCGCAAAAGAGATGAAAGGAGGAAACTGAAGAGAATTGTAGCGATAGGTGGCTGTCAAAAGAAAGGGCCAGGCCGTGTGTGAGCAGTTACCGACAGGGATGGCTCTCCACTGGACGTCTAACCGGCTTGTTCAACCGTGACCCCGAAAACCACAGACGGCACGTCCATGCTGCTAAGAACATTATATTGGTGACCCTGGATTCTGCTTGGCATGAACTCATTGACGGAGAAACGACCGAGCGAGGTACCCCACTTCCAGCATCTGTTGTGAATTGTGCACGTCGGTGGTTCTTATCATAGCTTTCTCTCGCTTTCTTAAGCCTCAGGCTGGCTGTACATCGCCACCTACAATGTGAACAGCAATCGCACATCTGGCAGTTCGTATACTCGTTAGGTTCGTGTCTTTAAGTTTACAACGGAAGACAGTATTCGTATGGCATTTCGAGTTCAGGACACTAGAATAGCATGCAATCGAATGTGCATCCGATGCTGCGAAGCTTGTGGTAAAGAGGCATAGACTGCATTCCAACACATAGTACCTTTATCCTTGCCCCTTAGCTTTCGTGCTAGTAACTACCATCTGAAGTCGTCAGAGATGACGAGTGAGACCTATCTAGGCATCAAGAAGCGCCGCCGGTCAGGTTTCAGAAAGTAGGTCAGCACCCGAATTGTCCGATAGTATTCATCCTTCTCTATCAGAACTGCCCGTTCCAAACGATTAATGGCTCATGCTCCAATGGCCAACAAAGCCTAAGACCGCTCGAAGCTTTGGCGCTGGACCTCCAAGCATTTGATCGCGCAGCGGAACTAGGACTTCAGGGCTTGAGGACGATAGAGGAGAATTTGGGAAAGAAGTTGAGACCGACCCCAAAGACTAGCCAATTTATAGTGAATGGTTTGTCCACCTTAAACCTCACGTTTCGATGTCCCAGCTACAGATTTGTATAAGATTCAACGTCGAACAACCTTATTTATTGGCAAATGAGTTGCCTATACATCTGACTCGAATAGATAGGCATCCATATCGAGAGATTGCTTGACTTTTTGTGCCTTTCTTGCTCATAGCTCGCAGAGTGTTTTTCACCAGTTCGGATGTCCTCGTCGGAAGCGTCCGCGACTTGTTTGAGTAAAAGATGTCGTACACCAAACAATCGGTGCATACCGGGAAGCTGGTCACGCCAAATTCTACGACATGGAGTCATGGTATACATGTAGTCACAATGGTATTCATAAAGTTGCAATGTCCCATCGTTCGCTTACCATTTCCTCACTTGACTTATCTAGAACAAAAACAGGCCTACAGAGGAGCGTAACTGACGACCGCAAATCACGATTTCTAAAGATCATATAGCGACAGGTACGAGATGGACGACCTCAACGGCTGGGCTTCGCATGGCGAATCTGCATACACGATTGACCAGGTCTCTGAATGGCTTCGACGAATCTGTCTACCAGCTGCCTACGTGCGGTATATAGAAGATCCAAGCAGCGTCCCCAAGACCGAAGATGCTCTGTTCACTTTGTTCCTTTGTCAAATCACCACCTTCCCATACGAAAACTTGTCGCTGCACTACTCGCAGACCCACCAGATTAGCATCAAGCCTGCCGACATTTACGCGAAACTGATGGCACAAGGCAATCGGCGAGGTGGCTACTGCATGGAACTCAGCATCTTCTTTCATCATATGCTTAAAAGGCTCGGGTTTCACATATACATGACAGGAGTCCGGAACCGGAGCAGGACCGAGAGTGGTGTACCGCAAGGAGAATACCAGGGATGGTGAGTTGACCGAGTGTGGCGAATAGAGATTGGGAGAATTAACGCTGAACATACCTCGACGGGACTATAGGACTCACATCAACAACATTGTCCACCTTCCTTGCGGGTCCAAGTTCAGTATGGATGTAGGATTCGGGGGCAGCGGACCTACTAGCCCTCTCTGTATGGACGAGAATGCCGCGGCTGTTCCAAATCTGGGCAAGCAGGAAGTTCGACTGGTCCATGACAACATATCGAAGCAGAACATACGGCAGCCGAAATTGTGGATCTACCAGTATCGCAACAGTACAGATGCCGAATGGAACTCCTTCTACTCCTTCAGCGAGATGGAGTTCTTCCAAGAAGACTTCGAGGTGTTGAATTGGTGGACAAGTGCGAAGACGTTTCATGCATGGACCGTTCTGGCCGTACGATTCCTCCGGGAAGGTGATCTTGTCGAACTTGACCAAAGAGAAGTTCAGGAGGCAACGCCGTCGGAAGAAGTCAAAATCGTTGGCAAGGTGATCTTAATCGACAAAGTGGTCAAGCTCAACACTGGTGGCTCGACACGAGTAGTGCACCAGATGGAGTCGGAAAATGGGCGTCGCGAGGCGCTGAAGAAATACTTCGGCATCCACCTAACGGAGCAGGACTTCGTATCGATCCGCGACTATGGCACCGCTTTAGAAGTTGCACAGAATACAGAGCCTTGAAGACTTGAGAGCATATGTCTTTCCGTGTTTGTTCCATCGTCGTGCTGCTAGAGATGAGACACATATGTCTTGCATACAGAATTGTAGCATTGTACTGTTGTTTCGTTCTATATGCCTTGAATCTGCGAGTTGTTGTCCGCTGGATAGCATCGCGACAAGCGAAGCACTGGCAATTCTAGGTTGGAAGTGCGTCAGTGAGATACAAGTGTCGTACAGATCTGATAGATGTGATGCTTGTGTAGCATCGGGGCATTTCGACCACAAATTGGATAGCCTCCTCTCATTTCTCGACTTTCTTTCGCTCCTCCTCAACCAGATCATCCACCACCTGGAAGATGCCCGTAACCACTTTCATGGTTCCTTCGTCTACCTGCCCGGCGAACCGTTGCTGGACTTTGTCGGGGTGCCATTTGACTCGCTCCTGCTTCAGCACCTGCATCCGCTCTGTGCCAGCGCCAGGTGCTCTACGCATGAAGCTCTCAATGTTGTGCCTCAGAACAGCTTTTGATGGGAGGACAGGCCAAGGTATGCGCGACGAGGGCTTCTTGATTGAATCTTCCTCTGGGGAAGTACGAGCTGACAAAAGCTCCTGTTTGAGCAGATTCCAAGCGGTAAGATATGTTGACCACGCTGCCTTGTATTCCTCCTTCTCCGTCTCATTATCGTCAGAAGTCGCGACGTTCCCATGACCAGCGAAGACTCTCTCCTCGCTTTCATCACGGCCCCGCCTTGCTCCTGCTCGTTGAGCTCGATCCCACGCCGCCTGCTCTTTGCGTCGCACGAATTCTTCTCGTCGACGAGTCTGCTCTTCCTCAGCTTTTTTCCTCTCACGTTCGGCACGCTGTCGCTCCTGGACGATTTGCGGATTCTTGCGCTCCCACATCTTGGTCTTCACGTAGGCCGCATACTCCTCGTCGTTCATCTGCTCAAGCTCGCCCTTCTCGCTCACCACAGTGGGTCGGGTGTACACATGCAGTGGCTGGCTGTAGACGCCTTCCCAGTATTGTGCTCCTTCGTCGTCAGCCAGTGCATCGAACAACGACTCCCGAAAGGCTTGGGTAGAATTGAGGTGGACGTGTTCAGGCTCCATTGGTTCACGAGGGAAAGGATGCGCCACATCGTCCTCACTTGGACCTGGGGGGACGTCTCCCTTCCTTTCATGGTCTCGTCTTCGCTTCTTATGTCCGTGGTCTCGCGAACTGCGAGAACGTTTTCTTGGATCTGCAGTCCCAGACTTGAACCTGAATCGCATGGAAGCTTTCGATTCGCTGTCTTGTGCTGGTCCCTCCTCTTGCCGCCTGTTCTTCTGCATACTCTCACGTAGACTGTCTTTGACTCCGTTATGCTTGTCGATCTCATCTTGGAGTGATGCGAGGATGTCATCGTGGTCTGGGCCGGTGCTGGCATTGCGCAGGCCTTCGCGCACTTGCAGGCGGCTTTCCTCTATTGACGGCATAGCGAAGAGCTGCTGAGGATGTCATCGCGCTGCGAGGTCCATAAAGATACAATAGATATAAAGGTTAACAACGACCAGCAGACGGATATGGATGCAAGATCATGTAGAATAAAATGTGGAATGACGCATGTGACAAGCCGCCCCACGCGACCTTGACGCGGCATGTCTGGACATTCCGGCAACAGGTCGAGGCACAGTCTTGCTCGCCAGCATTATTACCCAAGCGTGCTGGGGATGTTTCAGGACCGGCAGCATGCTCATCGACACGCACTGCCAGTCCGGTCTCAGCAGCAGACGTCCACCTTGAAAATAGCGCACGAGCACCAGCATGGCGCGTCAATCGCAATCCTCTTCCTCCTCCACTAATGGTCACCCAGTGCCAGCAGCTACGTCCAGTTCAGCTGCAACTTCAACCTCACTCCGACAGGACATATCTACAAATGGAACAACGAACCCTCTCGCTCTTCCACGTCTTCTCCGTCGAGACTCAGATTCAGAACCCGACCTCGACTCCCACACCAACCATGTCCGCTCCGGCACCCAGTCTGTCCCCGATGACCCAACCCTCCTCCCAAACGGCACCCGGTCGCTGTCCTCGATTGGCCTACAAGCGTTCTGGACCGGCTTCACGCTCGCTGCGTGTCTCTTCCTAACACCATACCTCGCCTTCGCTCTGCAGGCCACACTCTGGCGCTTCCCAGCCTTCCTGGCCTGTCTCAGCCTCTTCCACTTCCTCGAGTACTACACCACGGCCCGCTTCAACCCGCCCGTGGTGCGCGCGTCCAGCTTCTTAATCTTCAGCAATGGCTACCAGTACGCCGTTGCTCATAGCTGCGCCATGCTCGAGATCCTCGTCTCCAGCTTCTTGCCCAGCTATCAGAAGGCCCTCGTCTGGCAGCCGTGGACCATAGCGCTAGGGGCATTGCTGGTGCTCGGTGGACAAACGGTACGGTCTCTTGCCATGGCACAAGCCGGCACGAACTTCAACCACACCCCGGCGAGAGTGAAGAAGGAGGGTCACGTCCTGGTCACTAGCGGGGTATATGGAATTCTACGGCATCCTAGCTATTTTGGATTCTTCTGGTGGGCATTGGGCACGCAGGTGCTGGTCGGAAACAAGATCTGTCTCGTGGGGTTCGCACTGGCGCTGTGGAAGTTCTTCGATAGCAGAATTCGAGGTAGGTCGCCCTCCCACTATGTTGTGCTTTGGACTATCCGTTTCAACGCTGACTTGCTTTGCGTGGTAGGTGAGGAGAGGACGTTGGTTGAATTCTTTGGGACCGACTACGAAATATTTCGTAAACGGACCCCGACGGGCATACCGTTCGTGAGGTGACCGCATCATAGCATGATTGTCGTAGTGCTCGCAAGGACGGAATTGTCTAGCTTAGGTGCTGTAGTGTCTTGCTGAGCAAAGGGCTAGAATTGTCTCTGCTGCGCGCTTTCAATGAGGAATGATACATATGTGCGCCCTTGTAGGTACGCTTCACCACATACTCGAGGTACTAGACGTGCTATAGGATGTGTAGTTGGAAACAACAGATCGGAGCGATTCTAGACAAAAGCTGATGAAGAAAGCTGCGAGTGAGATTTTGATGCATTACATTGCTCTATGAACTGATCAACTCTATGCCGCCATAACACCATCGCTTTCAAACAATGAACGCCTTGCCGTTGGTCGCTATCATCCCGGAAAATGCCGTCAAAGTCCATGCCAGCATCCCATGCAAATCTATCCATATGAACATATGCCATGACAGTGGCTCCACAACGGCTCTTCTAGCTTCGATTATTGCGGTAGCTTGTGTTGAAACATGATCGTGAGCCTCAGACGATCGTTCTCGTAATGAGAAATCCGCCCACCATAAGGAACAACCCATGGCTTCGTCACTTCGTCCGACACAAAACATAGCTGCAGGGTATCATAAATTCGTCAACATCATTACAATCTAAATCAAGAAAATTCAACAGAACCACGAGAGAACCCGAAGACGAAGTCTGTCAGACGCAGCCAGGAAAGTGCTGTCTCATGCTTCTGGGGCAGAAATATCTCCCACAGTCTCGCGCCATTCGCCACTGGCATCGGTCATGCGCCGCACACCAGAGACGCGCGCTGCCCAGAGAGACTCTGCGGGCGTACGGAAGGTAAAAGCACGTTGATTGCTGATGGTGCCGATGGCCTGGAGGACAGCTTTGCGCGCATCACGCTCGAAAATCGTCGGGTGGGAGATCCATTCCACGCTCGTCCCCAGCTCATGGTCAAGGGCAAGCATCGTCTGGGTATCGACGCTAGGTGTGCCGGATAAGCGGAATTCACTGCTTGTGGGCGAGGGTGTACGTGGTAGCTCTGCGGCTGGGATCGTTTCGAATGCGGAAGGCTCGCTGTTTGAAGCCGCTGGTGGGGTTGGCGGTAGTGCCGTGCGAGGCGGCGGTGGAAGAGGCGGTAGGCTACCTTTGGCAAAACCTTTGAGGAGTGTCCGTGTCTCGGTGAGAAGGTGTTGAGCGCGGTCATGCTTGCCTTGTGAAACCAAAGAGAGTGCTCGGCTAAGCATGTCAGAGGACAACAACTCCATTCGTCTTTGCACGATCGAAGAATGAGGTGGCATGGCTGGTATGGAGAGTCGTGAGTCCTCGCTCTTCCGTGGAGGTGGCGTCAAGGCTGTGATGGCAAGCAATGACGGCTGCGATAACTTGGCATGCTTGCCGGGACTGAGAAGATCATCCCAGACCAAATCGGCTTGAAGAAGCGGAATCTCCTCCACCGATGGTGTCTGGCTGTGGATCTGCCCTTCACCCAATGCTTCCAAACCAGCCAGCACGTTTGACCATGCATCCATCTGAACGAGGTCCAGTGAAGATGTGGCAGGGAGAATGACCAGTTGTACTAGGACGTCTCGCTTCTCGCCAAAGCGTAGGTCACCAAGCACAATCTCCACATCGCGGCCTGATGCGCGTTTGTTGGTACCCAGGCCTCCGCTGATCTTCACAAACTGCGCCGTGGATCTCGATGGTAGTCGAAGCTTGAGTCTCACATTCTGGTGCGAAGCGCTTTGTAAAGAGCCCAAGCAGCCGGCGAGGCATTCTCGCAACATCATCCAGTCCTTCACATACGTATAGCTGGCGTGCGTATGTGTCGACAGCGCCGCCAATGTGTCTGGGTGATGTACTAGACCTAGGCCAAATGTATGAATCGGGATTTTGGCAGACTCTGCACGCGAAGTAACAGAAGCGGTGTTGCCGTCGTCCATATCAGGCGAATCGCTGATCAATAGAATGCTGGCAACCGTATTGAACGACTTTCGTTGCATGAGCATGTCTAATGCAATTTTCGTGCCGTCAACAGCATTGGTGCCAGCAGCGTTCTGTGGTGTCGGGCGAATCGAGCTCAAGGCTTTAGACCAGCCACTCCATGATTTCGTCGTCATTCCGACAAGCGGGGCGCATTCGTCCCCGGCTCCAAAAGTGACGAGACCCATTCGATCATGCTCACCCAGATTGGATATCAAGAATCGTAAAGTATCACGAAGAAGATCGCATTTCAATCCCTGCATCGACGCCGATAGTGGGACCACAACCACGATATCCAACGGTATATGAGGTGTTGTACTTTGTAGATGCAGATCTAGTGTGGCCTTGGAAATTCTGGAATACTCGTTTGATAGTGTTCTTTGTGAGTCTTCTGCGCCGCGAGGGGAAGATGGCGGTGGCGACATGCTCTTAGACTGTTCACATGCAGCATCCACATCGCCGTTGTCTCCTCGCTTTGCTCTCGGCGAAGCTTGTTCATTCGCTCCTGCGGGAACGGCAATCACACGAGAACGACTGGCCTTGTTCATAATTGCGTGCCATTTTTCGAGCTCTTTTCTGCTGGCAAACTGTAAATGAAACTTTGGTAGTTCTACCACAGAAAGATAGAGCGTCAACACATTCGATTCTCTTGAGACGTCGACATGTCTGAGATGCTTGTTGATCAGAATTGATCCTTTCAAAGCGTATCGAGGTTTGCTCAAGGAGATGTCGGACCCACTCCACTCCGGATTCGAGTCGGGCGTCAACTTTTTCTCTTTGACACAAATCAGCATTTCCGTGAAGAGGAAGCAGTCCAAGTCTTGCCAGGATTTGCCATCTTTGCCCACACGCATACGTCCATGCTGAATGAGGCTGCCGAATTTGGCATACTCCATACCATGCCAATAGTCCATGCGGTCGAAAAGCTGGTCCCTGACACGATCTAGTTCCGAGACATCTCCATGCACACTGTCCACGGGAGATACTGGTTTGCCAGACGGTGAGTAAGGAGGCGTCATCTTAGGAGACAGCGCTTTGGGTGTAGATGGTAGGCAATTTGAGTTTTCTTTGGGATTGGTTTGCCACGGACTTGGCGGGACTTCGACAGTGACGAGGCATGTCAAGCTTTGTCGTTGTGAGGACTTGGTAATGGTAGGAAATTCGCTGCG
The DNA here is from genome assembly GCA_003012245.1 of Microcyclospora tardicrescens. Lineage (NCBI taxonomy): Eukaryota > Fungi > Ascomycota > Dothideomycetes > Capnodiales > Microcyclospora > Microcyclospora tardicrescens. Next base: position 47,183 of record PXOE01000032.1, read on the forward strand.
CACGATAACAGACGGTAGAGGGATGGCATGTCTGAAGGTTTCTTTTGTGTTGGTGGTTGCTGCCTCTATCTCCATAACGCTGAAGTCAGGGCGTCGGGTGTCTGTTACTCCGTTCAAAGAAAGTGGTGGCGATATGTTACCCTGGCCGTGCTGTTCGCGAGCTTTCACAGGCGAAGAGGTTACCCGTATACTTTTCGTTGGTGAGCCGTGATCGCGCCGTTGGTGTTGATTCCGGTCGACAGCTTTCGTTTGAGCTATGCGGTTACTGAACTCAATTGCGCGCGGTAATGAAATTGGAGGCTGTTTTGTGCAATGGTCGTCCATATCCCGGGGCATCTGCAGAGATCGCAGAAGTCGATTCAGGTTCTGGAAGTCGACACTGGCTCCGCCTCGGCTGGTATCAAGGCTGAGTGGCGCTTCGCAAGACGGGCACGTGTGTGCCTCGAACTCCTTGATGTATTCATAGAAGCATGCTTCGTGGGCTACATGACCACACATTAATTGGATGATTCGTTCGCCATGAAGCGTCAGCTCGAGCGGCTCCTCGCAAGCTGCACATTGACCACCGATGAACGTTCGATCTCGCCTCCTGTGGGTGCTGGCGGAATACATGTTTTGGTGATTGACGTTGCACCACGTCGGATGTGTGATGCTGGAGCTTTCCTGCAATGCTGCCAGGTTTGCTGGCTGTATGAATTAGACAGGGTTCATTAGTGAGTTTGTAAGTCAGACAGATGGTTCAATCGTTCGTAAGATGTTCGTGAGAGCGACTGGACGCAAAAGTTGACAGGTCATTCAAGAAATCCATCAAACAAAGGCGCGCGAGGATCTGGTAATGAGGACTTGTACAAAGGGACCGGGGTCGGCGTCCGCCGGGATTGCTGGACTGGTCGGGCGTGAGGATCAGGCTGGTGGGCGAGAGACATGATCGTGAAGATACGCCTCGCCGGGTATCACGCCGGACTGCGATAGCTGCATACGCGGACACGAAAGGACGAAGTCTCGGGCGTACAGTAGGATTTGGTGCTGCAGGGATGGTCTTGGTGGGTTGCAACGCACATCATGCATGAGCGTGTCAACGCTAGAGGGCGCAGGCGAAGGATCCCACACGAGAATCCTTTGGTCGTAGCGTCAGAACTGCCTCTCTGAGTTTAGATCCGGCCCGCAGCCCAAAAACGTGGGAAAGATGCTTGTCTTTGTGCGTGGCATGGCTGCAGAGATCGTCATGGTTTGCCCACGACATGCACACTGCAGCATACAATCTCAATCCTCACGGCGGTGTTGAGGGTGATTATGGTCCTGGCGGTGGTGTCCGAACGGTGGTCAGATTGCCTTATCGCTCAGACTCACCGTCTAGCCACGCCTGCATTCTGATCCTCCGTGCGGGATGGCTTGTTGGCCAGCCCCGAAACGTCTTCGCTCCAAACCAGCAAAAAGTGCCGATCCCACGTAATTGGCCGTTTGACGTCCATCCCGACATCCCCGTGTTTGGGCGGTGAATCCCTGCACGTGTTCCTCGCGATGGATACGGACGGCCGCTGGCACGAAGAGATTGCTCTGTTCCGAAGACTCCCTGTATGTACATGTGCGCGTTGGTGTTTGATGTTGCCGCCAACGACAAGCTCCTGTCAGCGATTTGACAGTGCTGGAGATCATCGATATGCCTGTCTTATGTAAGATGACGCCGGGCACGCTATATGTAGAGGATGGAGGGAACAGAATGGAACCAACAGCGGCACGGAGGTGAGATTGAACACGCGTGGCATAAAACGCCAGCACTTGTCTACGTACTCCCTAGAACGTTGGTTTTAGATGAAATGCAGAGCCACGAGGACCCTCCCCTGCCCTTGGAGCACCCCTGTAGGAACCAGGTCAAGACAATTCTGCCACTGCCGTCCGGGTGGCTAGATACCTGTGGGTGGTAATGGCATCCAATGGTCAGGTCTCGAAGGCTTCCCATCCCAGCGGCAGCATAGGGGAACCTGGCCAAATTCGCTGAACATTTGACTGCCCCTGTATCAGTTTTGAACTTGGCAGATGTCTCTGGGCATTGCCCGACGAATGGGATTATAGACAAGGACCTCAAGACCCGTGAGCCGTGATGTGGCGCCGTGCGGTTCAAGTCATATTTTGATCATGTCTCGAACCATTCGCTTAGAGGCACCTGCTGGGGCACTTGAAGACCGTCCCGGACCGGTCATCTTCGGCAACACGACGCTCTGGTAAAACTCCGGATCCGACATGAAGTAGTTCACAGCCTCTTGTGTAGGAGGCTGCAATTGGTCCTCGGTGGAATGGAAGATCAGCATTCACATAGTCGCGGGCATTTGATCATCACACTGGGGAAGATGTGCAGATCGGCGGGGCTGACAACGATTGAAGGACAGCGAAGGATTCCGGATCTTTAACGGCGGTTAGGATGACAACCTTCGTGTTTGATTCAAAGTTAGCAACAACGAAACGATCTTCGGGAATCGTCACATGGCGGATCTTCATGCATCTCGTGGATCATTATCTTTGCGGCAGGTATATCAACGCTGTATGACTTCCGGATGCCTGATACCATGTATACAAAGATGGCGGTTCCAAGGCAATTGTGCCAACTGTTTCTGCTTGATAGACATGCGAAGCTTTGACGAGGATACGCCTAAAAGCTCCAGCGATGACCGTGTATGGCGTACGGTAGTGTTGTGAGCGCAGTTGCTGACATGTATGTAATGCATGCAGATGTGTTGGTACGCATAGTTTAGTGATGTGCTTTCAGCTCAAGAGGTGTATTTTGGACCCGTCGATCATTCCAATCCTTCCCGCGGAGACATGGTGACATAAGGTGGATAACCACGCAGTCATCAAGATCCTTCGACGACGATCTGCCATCAGCCGTTAATGCAGATCTTGCGCCGGCGGGGACTGGACTACTGTGTGTGCCGTACACGTGTGATTGACATGTTTGTGCTCATGGTGGGAGAGTCAACCCTAAGGTGCACGGCGAGCTTGATCAGACGTGCACGGTCACAGGCATATGATCGACACCATTTACTTGCATCAAAGACGCGATTCATGTTCATTTTTCAGCCCTTAAACAGACCAGCCTTCACGAGTGCAGGGAACGGAAGTGATAAGGAAAACACATTCAATGCGAATGGGAGCATTATAGCCCATCGTCGTTGGTTGGGCACGAAGCCTTTCATTTCGTGTGCCTCAAAGGACTTCATAACTCTTTTTTACAAGTAATCATACAATTCGGTCGTGTCCAGGGATATCTTAGCAAGCCCACCTTAACGCCAGAAGTGCAACGCCCTGATCAGATCGCTTTTCCTGCGCTGTGACCAGCGGATGTGTGAGGCACCACGCTGTCAGGGCCTCCAAACATAAGACCACCTGTAAACAGCACAGCTCTTGCCATGAGCTTCGCAGACTCAACTGACTTGGAGCGCTGTTGAAGCCACGCTCGGCTTACGACTCGGAGCCATCATGCTTCGACCACCAGGAGCAATACTGCCTTTTCTTGCGTGTATGATGCTCTCAGCATCGGTTGTCGCAGCTAAACCAGAGCCAAAGAAATCTCCACCAGTTCCGCTCGACAGACTGCCACCACCACTGCCAGTACCAAATAGCCCAGTCCCGCCTCGCCCGCTGAGTGCCGAGCTTAACATACTCTTGATACGATTGTACTCGTACTTTCTTCGTAGCGGCACGTGCGTCTGCTCGTAGATCGGCTTACCGCCCCACGACCGCGAAATGGCACTCATGACAGCATCTTTCTCCTCCTCGCTATCCACCGGACCAGATGGCAGGCTGTCGTCGTCGGGATTCGGTGCGTTTGCATCGAAGGCTGCTTTTTGTAGCTTGGCTTGGTTCTTCCGTTGATACTCCATCAACAGCTTGTCGTAAGGTGCACTGCGTCCTGGAACTGCTCTTTTCAAACCCATGCTATGGCTTTTGCAGGTCAGACTCCTAGCACACTGACCGCCCTGCGGCAATTCAACACCACACTGCTTCTCCACATCAACTGGTGCTTTGACCTTGGTTGTCTTAGCCTTCAGATCGTCCTTCTTCTTTTTCTTCTTGAAAGGCGCATTCTGTTCATCATCATCCACCGCCTTTCTCTTCTTGCTCGCAGTCAATCCGCCATTCTTAGATGCCGTTTTCCTGGCTCCATCCTCCTCCTCATCGCTATCACCCTGTCTCTCCTTTCTTGCTGCAGCATCTCGAGCGTCCTTTGCCTCCTTCTTCTTCCGCTGCTTCTCTTGCTTCTTGTTCAAGCACTGCTCGATGTGGCTAGGCATGGCGTGCTTCATCACAGGGCGCTTGCAATGATTGCATTTGACGATATCGGGGCTGTCGGCCATGGGCTGACCCGTCTTGAAAGCTTTGGCTATGGTCGACGGGATTGCGTTCATGTGAGAAGTCAACGTCCGATCACCACGGTCTTTACTTTTGATTCCTGCTCAGTGTCAGCCGCTTGCTCCTAACCTTCTACCCAAGTCAAAAGAAGTGCAAGGTAAGGCATACCGCCGGTTGTCTTAGTGTTCCAGTTACCAGGTTCCTCCACAGTCGGGAGGTCGAGCTTGTATTTCTCCTTCACGTCACACTTCTTGAAGTCATCGAGGTCGTCGAACATCCTCTCCAGCGAGATCGTTTCCTCAGGCTTGAGCTTCGCTGGGGCTGCAAGATGTAGGTTAGAATGTGTGGTACTGAAGCACTGAACACTGAGGCATGCTCACCCTTGCGACCCGTGGCGAGAGCTGGCGGCATTGCGTCGTTAACGAAGGCGATGCGGCTTGGGGACTTGTTGTCGCGAGTAGCGAAAGTGAAGACGCGCAAATCGTCATGAATACATGTGCATGTAGTGGGTAACTACCGGACGTGAAGCAGCAACTCGCATGTGATGCTGGTTCCCCGACTGATAAGATCGATAAGAAGAGTGAAGACCAGAGACAAGGCATACATTCAGGCAGAAACTTCCATCATTCCTCCAAACTCGCATCCACTACATACGGCTATATGGCCAAGTTATACGGATCTAGTATATGAGTCGGATACGATGCCGTTCAAACTGTCTTCGAAATCCATGTCTGCAGCGAGATGCCTCAACTTGGCGTGACGACCGAGTCGCGCAACGCAATCTTCCAGCGGCTGCGACCCATATGTATTGCTCTGAGCCAAGCAGCATATGCTCTTTCGACAGCAAAGGGGAAGATTGAGGAGGTCAACAATTATCTGATCGAGCTTCACGATGTTCTACAAGAAGAATGCGCCGCCATATCTGGTCCCGGTCTTGATACCAAGCTCGCAGATTATGTCTTCTTCCCAGTCTCACAAGTGTTGAAAAGCAGTCAAAAGGCAACGATTCAATGCCTTGAGCTCTGTGTAGAATGCGTAACTATTTTGGTCCGGCAAGGGTGGCGACACGACATTGCGCCAGCTCTAGCAGCTCAGCTGATGATCCTGTGTACACTACTGGCGCAAGATCAACCAAAAGGTTTTGCGTTTACGCAAAGCACGACCGATTTGCAGACCAATGCATACGTCTGCATTGATGCAGTAAGTAATGCTGTCAGTGTCGAGGCGAGATCACTTCTCACCGCAGAACCCAATTTTCCACAACTAGGACAAACCATTAGTGTCGTTTTGGACGGCATACACGATGGGAGATCGCACGAGGTACAGATAGCCGCTGCAAAGGCTCTATCTTCGTTGCTCCGTCATGTCCTCAATCGAGAGCTATGCGCGAGTTTTATGCCTGGAGTTGTTTCGAAGCTGACAAGAGTTCTCTCACCAACGACAAAACAGCGTCGGAATCCAGCTGTCTTGGTTGATTGCTTGGATGATCTGGCATTCATGATCAGGACTATACTGAACGATAAGGATGACGAAAACGATATCTCTGGGAACGTCGCAAGTTCACAATCAGAAAAGACTTCTAAAAAGCAAAGTCTCATCACTGCAGAGTGGAAGCAATCTGCAGCAGTACAGATGAAAGCGGCTTTGGCGCCGGTCATGAAACTGACCGCTCACACAAGGAGTGATGTGAAAACCAGTTTAGGACGGTTATGTCTTGTCATTCTGGGCGAATGTCGGCAGTCCCTCGAAAGCTGTTCGAGCATGGCCTTGAGTACCGCCCTCACCCTCACCCTCGATCATGACGATGTGCTTCCAACTTATCAGCTCCGGGACCTACTAAGGGTAGATGCCTCTTTGATCAGCCTTTTGCAAACCACAACTTACCAATGGTTGGAATCGCTCACGACAGTCTTGCAATCAGCTGATGCTCAAGCGAAAGTTCTCTGTCTCGTGCGGGTGAGTGCCGCGCATAGACTACTCGTGGAAGCTGGATCAAACACAGGGGTCATTGACGGCCTCCTGGCCAGTGGATTGCGTGATGCTGTGAGTGTAACACTATCAGTATCAACGGAGAAGGCACATCATGTGTCGCCCGTGTTGCCAATAAGCTCGATGGACGTTGGGCTGCTCAGCCAAGATCGTATCGACTCTGCCCATCTGCTTGTAAAGCATAAAGGACAGGAGGAAACTATGAGTGCTATAGACGAGCTCGTTCGTGCAATCAGCACGACTGACAACCCGTCAGCCTTCATTGCCAACATTGCGAGAGACCTGCAAGCGTCACAAGGCCAAGCACAACTTGCAAACTTCTGGCTGCTTCTCACCGCCACCACTGCTACAATCCGCAAACGGAATGTGGTCGATGAGTATCTCGATTTTGATGGCGACGAAACCAATCCAGCCAATGAATATCTAGACCAGCTTTACGGTCTTTCGCTCTCAATCTTGACAGGGGAGGGCACTGAATCTGCCGACCTGCGTGTTCGCGCCTTAGCATTACGCACTTGCGCGTTGCAAGCACAAGTCGCTGGCGAAGACTCCCGCTACGAGCTTATAGATACTCTTTACCCTGTGCTCTACAGCTTAGCGACACCGGATGACCAGCTACAACAGGAGAGTCTGGCGACACTAAATACGTTCGCCGCATCGTGTCGATATGGTTCTGTGCAACAGTTGATCGTACAAAATGTGGACTACTTGACAAATGCAATTGCGCTCAAGCTCAACGCCTTTGACGTATCGCCCCAAGCGGCGCAGGTACTGCTGATGATGGTGAAGTTGGCTGGCCCCAGCTTACTACCATATCTAGAAGATACCATTGATAGCATCTTTGCTGTGCTGGAGAACTATCACGGGTATCCATTGCTTGTCGAGTTATTGTTCAAGGTGTTGCAGGTTGTGGTGCAAGAGGGTGCACACACACCTCAGCTGGCGATTGGTGATTCGAATGGTTCCGGATCTCGCTCTATACTGCTGGACAAGTGGCATGCAATGACGATGAGCCAACTTCGGGACCGTGTTTTGGAGAGAGTAAAGGAAGACCGCGAGACGGCATCTGCTGAGGTTGTCACAAGGGAGCCACACCCTCAGAGACCTTGGAAAGAAAGATCAGAGGATGAGACTGGATCTGAAGACGATGAGGAGGCAGATGCTGTGGATGAAGCACTCAATGTTGAGGATCCGGACGTTCCACCGCCAGCACCTCGAAGTTATGCTCTCCTTCTCAAAGTTGCAGACTTGACTCAGCACTTTCTACCGTCTGCTTCATCAACCCTGCGCAGCTCTCTATTGGCGTTGATAAGGACGGCTGTACCTGCATTGGCCTTGCATGAGAACTCCTTTCTACCTTTGATCAACACATTGTGGCCAGAGATAGTGTCTCGATTGGACGACCAAAAAACGCACGTCCAAGCCATGGCGCTCGAGATTGTTGGGCTGTTGTGCGAGAAGGCGGGCAACTTTATGCGAAGTCGTATTACTTCACTCTGGCCTCGTGTCATCGAGCTTCACCATGAAATTGCCACGAATATCGCCAGCGCGGTACAAACAGGCGAGGCTTCTACAAAGCATAGCATCCATGGTGCAGTGCAAGGCATGCAGCTGGAGAGGGCAGTCGCGAAGATGCAACACTCGCCAGCAGATTACAGCAACACATCTGTACGATTGTTATGGGATGCTCTTGTTGCAATGCTCACATCTGTCATACAGAGCGTCGAAGTCGAGCCAGAAATCTTCGATCAGGCAATGGCGATGCTTACACCGTCACTTGGAAACGAATCCGTGCGGTCAACTTTGGAGCAGCAGAATCCTGACGCTCTATGGCTAGCTAGGATGCGTAGCGGTAAGATCACAATGCCGAGAACGCCTTCGGTCCCCGATACTGTTTGCTGGCAATTTGCAACGGTTTAGCTATATGCAAGCAGAGTGGCAAGCCTTCAAGACTTACTGTACGCCTTGATCGTGTGCCGGAAGAGCAACACTGGAATGCATGCATGTGTCGACCACAGCATATGTTGCTACCAGCGTCGGGTATGCAGGCTGGCTTTGTACTTTGCATGCCGCCTCCTTTTGTTCTGCGCAGTGAACAGCCACCGGCATGGATGGGCATACTTAACGATAGGCTTGATTAGCAGGGTTTCGCTGTGCATAATGTTTGCACGAGGCGTGCGATGCACTTACCACAGGACTACAATTAGCTCAGAGGAAGACATAAAGGCGACTGTCTGCTAGTATCATTTGACCATCTGTCCTACGTTTCGCCGCAACGACCACAATCCCCCTGGTACGAACAGCATTTAAGCCACCTCCACAACAAGCAAAGAGTCTCAACACTCATTGGACGAAAGGAGGCCGGAAGAGAGCGAGAGCCACCTTCAATTGACGGACTACTTCGTACACTACGATTCTCCCAGCTGAGGAGCTGAGATTTTCCTGCGTGGTCTACAAAGATAATAGAGCAGATTGCACACCCGTCAGCAGGGCAACAATCCATTTTCTCCAGGAACACAAGATGTGCCACCATACATACACTCACTACTCCGGTTGCATCATTCACGTTCCAATGCATACGCACGTTTGTCCTCTAAACACTCTCGAAGATCCCGGCAAAGCCATTTTTTGCCAAGAGTACAACACTTTCCGCGTCAATCTGCAAAAGCCTTGTCCGCACTGCTTGAACAAGCGGCATCAACATATCGACGTTAAGAAGACCTCTCGAACCGGTCATAAGCAGTGAGCTGAAGCGCGACACTAGGCCAGGATTCGTTCTTGGTGGCTACCTGCGAGAACCGCGGGTTGGGAGTTGGAATGATCGCCTATTTTCTGCTTGTGCACTCATGATGTTACGATCACAAAGGACGCTATCATCATTACTGGAGGCCAGATAAGCACGGATGGGAGGGAGAAGCAGGAGAACGAGAAGCAAGAAAAGAAGGGAGGAAAGATGAGATGAAGGACAAATCTGTCGTGGAAGGGTCGCCATGTGGGCATATGTGAAGGGAATCATTCACACCATAGCTTTAAAAACATCAAGCATTGCGAGTTTGATGCTTTAAATTCTGCTCATCCTTGACTTTAACTTCGATGTTGTAGGATTTCTGCACTTTTGTATTGTCTTAGAGTATGCCACACTTAATTCTGTCGGCGTGATTCAATACAACGCAATTTGCAAATCACATGTCACTCTGTGTACTTGAAAACTGCTACTGTATTTCTCAAACATGGCGGTATGCTCAGGAACGTTATTTGATTCATGTTGCCTTTGGTGTTTTGAACCAATGCCAAACGCATCGAATGCGGCACTCATCGGGACGGCACGAATGGCGCGACATTCCCGCGTGCCTCCCTGTGGTCACGGTGTCAATGTGGACTGCACGAACATCCAGACATATGTGAAGAAGAAATGCAATCGACTGCGCGAGATGCCGCGTTAAGATAGCGACTACAAGACCAGAAGTCTATGGTGATGCGATCGAGGCTACCACGATGACGGACCAATTCCCGACCCTGTTCCAAGCCAGTGTGGTTGCGACGGGACTAAAAGTCCTCCTCTGGCCTGCATAGTATGTGCGATGCTCTGACACAGAAAGACGGAGACTGACAGCAACGACAGCAAGTCGACTGATTTCGAAGTGCATCGGAATTGGCTTGCTCTGACACATTCTTTACCGATCAAGAAATGGTACTATGAGAACACATCCGAATGGACACTAGATTACCCTCCTTTCTTTGCATACTTCGAATGGCTACTTTCACAAGCCGCCCAATTTGCGGACCAGGCTATGTTACACATCCACAATCTGAGCCATGACAGCTGGCAGACTGTTTACTTCCAGCGCGCCACTGTCATACTCACGGAATTAGTCCTGGTCTTCGCATTGCATCTCTTCATTCAGACCACACCATCGAAATCGAAAAGCCAAGCCCATGCTGCTGCGCTGAGCATTCTGCTAAGTCCTGGTTTGCTGATCATTGACCACATTCACTTCCAATACAACGGGTTTCTGTACGGCATCCTCATCCTCTCGATCGTGCTGGCTCGCAGAAAAACCGGTCTTCTGTATAGTGGACTTGTCTTCGGAGCGTTGCTATGCCTCAAACATATCTACGCTTATTTGGCTCCGGCCTACTTTGTTTATCTCTTGCGAGGTTACTGTCTGGGTCCAAGATCGATCTTGGACATACAGCTGGTGCATTGTGTCAAGCTCGGTGTGGGATTGGCTGTCATCATTGCTCTGGCATTTGGACCCTTCGCATATTACGGACAGGTACCGCAAGTGATGAGCAGATTGTTCCCCTTTGCGCGGGGCTTGTGCCATGCATACTGGGCTCCCAACGTTTGGGCGTTGTACTCTTTCGCAGACCGCATACTGATCTACGGTAAGGATTACAACTTTGCGATGGACTTCACAGGACTGATGGATAATCTAGCAACACCTTATCTCAAACTCAACATCGACTTGACGGCTGTCAACAGCGTCACTCGCGGTCTTGTTGGCGATACCACTTTTGCCGTCCTGCCTAACATCTCGCCCCGTATGACCTTCGTCCTGACCCTTTCAGCACAAGCAGTGAGTTTCTATTACGACCTTGGGTGGCTCACCATCACTGACAGGAATTTTTCTGGTAGCCGGCGTTGCTGAAATTGTTCTTCGTCCCTAGCTGGACGAATTTCATATCGACCGTCACGCTCTGTGGCTACGCATCCTTCCTGTTCGGGTGGCACGTCCACGAGAAAGCCATACTACTCATCATCATACCATTCTCACTTCTAGCGCTCGAAGATCGCCGCTATTTCGCCGCTTTCAAGCCCCTGGCTGTCGCAGGTCACGTCAGTCTCTTCCCTTTGCTGTTCACAGCTATGGAGTTTCCGATTAAAGTCATCTATGCCGTTTTCTGGCTCGCAAGTTTTCTGCTGGCTTTCGACCGCTTAGCGCCTGCGTAAGTATACATCACTCACCACACAAACAGAAGATTGAGTCCATGTATGCGGTATAAGTGCTGACACATTATTTATGATAGATCTGGCCAAAACAGAACATTCTTGTTGGATCGACTTTCTCTGCTGTACATTGCAGTTGCGATACCACTCATCACGTACAGTTCGCTGGTCCACCATCTGATATTTGGGACCAGCCTCGAGTTCCTGCCACTCATGTTCATCAGCACATACTCAGCGATAGGCGTCGTGGCCAGCTGGTTGGGCTTTTACTTGATATTCGTCACGTCCTAGTTACGCGACGGGCGCTGCATAGCGATCATTTCTAAATACCGAAATCCACGTTACATTCTGCTTCATACTCTCCACCATCGAGTCGTGACAATATTTCCGTATCTCTGGCCACTTCGCTCCTCGACTCTATGGTGCTCGATGCATATGGAATCAACAATTGTAATCGTGAAGCCAGTGTGTGATGATTGACGTGCGGCAGAAGCCTTAGCATTGCCGGCGCTAGTAACTTTGGTGTTCGCTCTCATACACCTTTCGCGACCCCAGACACACGCCTATTCCCAATTGTTCCGCTCCCGTCCTTGCTCCTAATGTCAAGCTCTCTTTCTCTTCCTTGTGGTCCTCATGTTTCAACATAATCCCCCTTCACGATCGCGTCCATCGCGAATCCATTTGCTTGCAAGAATCGAAACTACGAAACGAACCGTAACGAACATTTAATCACGAACTTTCGCGCATCGCCGACCTATGCTACACCAATCCTCCTCCGAAACCGCTTCCACGTCACCACTTCTTCGATTCCGTCGATCGAACCGGTCCTCTGTGCGTTCAATAAACTCATGAAGGGAGCTTCATCATTGCACTACATTGGGAAACATCAACTCTAAGATCGTTGGTAGAGTGGAAAGAGCAGGACTATATGAAAAGGAATCGCGTATGTTTGCGCCTTGAGACGCGAAGTATCAAGCAGCCGCAATCATGGTTAGTCAAGAGCACGAATCAATACAATTGTCAAGGACTTTCTTTTGACGGATTGCATTCTAGGTTCTCTACAAACGCAAACCGATGACCATGGTCCCCCCTCCTACCAACATCTCGGATTCTGCGGAGGTATGTTGGAGAGGACACGCGTGATATGGGAGGATATTGATGAATATGGATCACAGGTGTTCGCTATGAAGAGTACGGGGGAGGTGTTTACGGATTACGAAAAGTATTTAAAGAGGTATGTGACCGGCCAGCATAGATGTGTTGTTGATGATATCTTGGGATATATGCTAATCCTATGCCAGGCTTGACTATCTGAACCAAGTATGAATTCCACACGCGAACGTGTCTACGCTACCCACGACTAATCGATACCAGAAAAAGTTTACCGATGCTGTCAACGGCAAGTCTGGCCTAACATATCTTAACGCGAAGGAGTCCGAGGTTCGTTCGTCACATGACTTGGTCTTGCCACGTTGTGAATCCAGTGTTGACGATCAGGCAGACCAAGAGTTCTACTGCGATCGAAAGTGTGTTTCCGGACGTTCTCAAAGGCCCGATCCTTCGAAAAGTACAGTTTGCGGTCATCTCGCGCATTGACGATCTTGGTGAGCTCCATCTAGCAGAAACCTTCCGTCCTTCGATAGAGGTCGACTGACAGTGACAAGTCAACACGATATTCGATGACTTTAAGCGTGATTTCTTCCCAGGAGAAGAGGTTACGATCACCTTCGACAATGGCGAGCAGTACAACGGTAGCATCCGCGAGAAGGCACAATTTCCCATGATCAGAGGGCCGAATGGCGAAGTTCAACGGAAAGCATTCTCTCGGTATTTCGTCACGCTTCGTGAGATGGGAGGCCGTGAGGCTCTCCTAGACGATAGTCACATACGCCGGGACCGGAAAATATTCACCAAACAAAACCTGCGATCATTCCTGAAGCACTCCTTGCAACGGGAAGCATGGAACGGGGCCCCTTGGCTTGTCAAGGAACACCTTGCGATCCAATACCAACTGCCAATGGAGATACCTGCGCATCTATTGCAAGACGCCAAGCTCTTACAGCAAAAGGTAGCTATGCCGCAATCCGCTTCTGATGTGATAGTGTTGGGAAATGGTGCTGATTATACGGACTTTAGCAGCAGATGTTCATGAACAAGCCGAAAGGCCGCCGACCGAAGATTCCTGGTGCTGCGCCTCATCCCAACCAGCATACAGTGCCACCTCAGCAGGTTCGTATTTCATCTACCATTGACGCTTACATTGTCGCTTCTCAGCCTAGGATTGACGAGATGTCGCAGAATCATATCGACCACGCCGTTGTATCGCAGCCCTTGCCGCCACCACCTCCACCGATCAAGTACCCCATCGAAGATCTCGAGCTGGAACCAAAACGAAATGGAGTCACACGACCTACGCCTGAGTTCTGGACTCAGGAGATGCACGATTATGTGGCCAGCAACCGTCGGCTCACATTTGATGGCATCGAAATGAGCTCCATGGGACTATTGCTAGAGGTTTGGAATACGCTCAATGTGCAATGCGAGGTTTATGTCCTTGACAGCTTCACATTCGACGACTTTGTGGATGCGATGCAGTACCAATCGGAGAATCCAGCATGTGAATTGTTGAATGAGGTTCACTGCGCGGTGCTCAAACAGCTTGTCGACCTGGAGGGGAAGCTTTTAATCAAGATGGCAGAAATTGTCGACGATTCAGAGTCAGAAGAATCGGACGAAGACGAGTCAGGACCTTCCACACCTCAAGCGGATGCGCCCGCTCACTCTACACGGAGTAGACTTAGTCATGTTGATCCTTACGTGGATCATCCAAGAAGTCCTGTCGTCCAAGAGAAGGTTCACCGCGCTGCAGAAATGCTTAGCGGTCGAGACTGGAAGACGCGGTTAGCGGAGCGCGACTTTGGAAATGGGGGATGGCAGATCATCCTTGTTGGACTTTTGCATCAACTATCGGTCAATCCATGTTTCAAGTCACGTTGCGACCGCATTCTGGCCGAGCTCTCCCCGGTTGACCTCGACCCGACGCAGGAGACTGCACGATCACAATACATGTACCTCGACGTCAATTTGCGGATCAACGCTTTACAGATCATCACCATGCTCTCGATCGGGACCAAAGCCGTTAGAGATTTCCTAGAGCAATGCAGCGAGGACATGACTGATGTCCGGAAAAGGAAGATGGAGTACCAACGAGAAAGGAAGATCGTATTCGATGATCTGCAGAAGAAGGACGGCGAGCGCAAGATATTGCTTCCTGCAAATATGCCAGAGTCGCCAAAGCTGGAGAATGTGGAGCCCACGACGACGAATGGCGACATTGACGACACAATCGAGACGAACGGAACAGAGCTTTCAGAAGGCGACGAAGACGCGCTAGCAGCCGGTCGCTCACTTCGACGAGGGAATGATCGTAAGCGGAAGCGCGAACAAGATGCAGCTCGAATCGAGAAAGAAAAGGCGGAAAAGCAAGCTGCCGCCAAGGCACAGAGTAAGCAGTCGAAAGAGTTCAGAAAAGTGTTGAACGAGATTGAGGACATGAAGAAGAAACTCCTGGATCTCGAGGCGAAGATTGTCGAATGCGACTCGGATTTGCGTGAAGCGAATGTACAGCGCACGAGGCTACTAGGCCAGGATCGATTCTGTAACAGATATTACTGGTACGAGCGCAACGGTCAACCGTATGGTGGGCTTCCAACATCCAGCACGGCAAATCACGGCTACGCAAACGGTCGGATATGGATACAAGGTCCTGACAAGCACGAGATGGAAGGGTTCATTGGTGGACCCGAAGAGGAACGAGAATACAAAGCGAAGTACCGCATGTCAATACCAGAGCGCCGGCGACTTGAGGAAGGGCCATTGATGCTCAAGGATGCGACGGAATGGGCTTTCTACGATGATCCAGCGCGGCTTGATAACCTGATTGGCTGGCTCGATGAACGTGGCATTCGCGAGAAGAAATTGCGTAAGGAGCTTTGCGAATGGCGAGACACGATTGCGCACTACATGGATGCAGTGAAGACCTTCAAGGATCAAGAATCTGCAAAGAAGCTGGAAGCGGATGAAGAGCAGGCCAATCGTATCAGCACTCGCCACAAGACGTACGAGGACCAGACTGCAGCCAAATCACCTTGCTTGAGGTGGACGAACAGCATGGCTGTGGAGGAACAAGATCACATACATTCTCAGCCGCCGCCGCCCAAGAGGAACCAGAAGAAGCAGAAGGCAAACGTACCACAGCAAAGAGGAGTCGCTACTGTGGTCAGTCGACAAGGCAAGCCATTGGGTAGGCAAGGATCGAATTACAGCTTCAAATGAGAAGTTGGGCTTCTGCTTGGCAGATTTTATAAAACAGTAGAACTGGGACGAAGCGCTGGTGGAGATCCAGACCCATTGAACGGACTATGATGTATCTTAGAAACATTTGCATAGCGAGGAGGCCGGCAGGTGTTCTTCACGCGGATTCTGCATCGCATAGCGGATGCGTACCTCGGTCTCGCTGTTTTCAAGTCGTGGCAGTCTGGGGCTGAGATGTTGTGGAGAATACCCTCCCATGTACCAACACGAGTAGAGTAGTCTTCCATGGCCAACCTTTCGTCCATGATCTGCCTGCAGCATTCCAGTCGTTCGCAGGTGTCTCATGTGTCTGCTGCATGTGGCCTAGATGTAGATACTGAAGCAGATGAAGCAGAAATGTAGAGCAAAGGCGTGGACGACACGAAAATTGTATGCCGGACTGACAGTTCAACGCTCAAACCACCACTGATGCAATGCACGCGAGCTCACCATGATCTCGATTTGAACTGCTCATTGCCGACAACGAGCACTCATCAAGCAACGCGATCCGTGACGACGGCGTGCACAGCACATGCATGCCCGTTCATCGCGAATTCTCCGAAGGCAGTTTGAGGAACACGAACACTCCGCCACCTAATCCGTCCAAATGTACCTATAAACAATCTGCGCGTGGTGTCTCGGCCCGACACGCGATGCCTATTCTACTGCATCATCTCCCGGGATAGAATCATCAGTTATGACAGTTCGAGACGAGGAAAGATTATTGCTGGGGATGGAGATGGAAGTGTTGGTGATGGCACCTTCGAGTCTCCATCTGGCCGTGTCCTTGCACCATCCTCTGGACGACGAACGATGAGCATCACCAACACATCGACGATGATATTTCATTCTCACTCAACACGATCATCAGATTACCGACACGACGCATCAGATGCAATCTTAGGGCCAACGGTCTCATCCGCCCGACGGCAGGGCGTGCGAAGGCGTGTGGAGGATTTGGGTTCGGGCTTTTTGGTGCCAGCCGAGATTCAATTTCCCCTTCTCCTGGCCAGCCATGCTAGCGCCATCCGTCTCTCTACTTCACTCCCTTCGACGTTCTGGTTACAGTGCTACAGCACAGTCTGTCTTGTCTGTGTGCTCATTTCTTATTATCCCTACACTCTTTTTTGTTTCATCCTTCATTCGACCTTGCAGCTGCATCGTGTTGTCGTTGCAGGGCTCATTCATTCATTATCTTTTCTTCTCTTCTATTCTCCAATCCGCCGATTCGCTTTCCAGAAATCCCTTGTTCGACCACATTTCCATTCCGCGCTCAGGAAGACACATTTTCTCTCCTTCGACGTCGATCTCATCGCCAGACGAGCTCACAACATTCCCGAAATCGCAGTCTGCCATTCAGAACTTTGGGAGTTATTGCAAATAAAATTAAGGCTGCGGGAGATAGATTTCAAGAGCTCGTAGTTGGGAATCCTTGTCAAGGAACATAGAAAGTTTTCCCTTCGAAGACACACCTTCCCACAACACAGTCTGTGCGTGTCACTCTCCAAGGCTTATCATACGTGGTAGATACTATGGCTGATACAAGAATTGCAGCTACAACTTCAAATTTTATCTTTATCAGGCAGACTGGCCTGTCTAATCATATACTTGACTCTTCCGAAACCGTCCGGTCTTTGTTGATCCGGACCTCAACCTGAACCACGGCTACACTATCAGCAAACCCGCGGGACAGCATTTCGCTGCCGCCGCATCTGCTCGGGATGCAGAACAAGGACTCTTTGTCGTCTGCCCCCAGCTTCGGCCATCGCGCCACGCAATCATTCGCCGTGAAATCGTCCCTGAACGATCAGAATAATGGCCACCAGGGATCGTTCCATTCCTCGCAGCAGTCATTTGGTGGTATTGGAGGATTCTCGGAGCGTCAGCAACGGAATAGCATTCAACACATCAACACCAGTCGCCTTGGCATGAACAGCTACAATGCGAATGATCTTCAGTCGCCTGGAGCCGGATTTGAGATGAACTTCACCCCGTTGCTGCCATCGCAACTGCTTATGGGAAGTCCCTTCCAGCCTGGCTCTCCAAACACTTTTCAATCACCACAATTCCAATCTTTCTCCAACTTCCAGCAGCACAACAATGGTCGCAACAACCAAAGTGCAATGGATCAGGCGCAACTGTCGTTTCAGCAACAGGCTGCGTTCTCTCCGACTGGCTACCAGAGCATGACTTCGCCCACCGCTTTGGCACCTTCATCATACTTCGGCATGCAAGCTCCTACCACTGGCTTCAATGCGCTGGGAGGAGGTAATTTGGGCTACGCACATCCGATGCAACTGGCGCCGGGTCTTCTATCCGGGACCAGTCGCACCGTATATCTAGGCAACATTCCACCCGAGACGTCCGCCGAGGAGATCCTCGGCCATGTGCGCAGCGGACAAATCGAGTCCGTCCGCCTTCTCCCCGACAAGAATTGCGCTTTCATTTCGTTTTTGGACGGTTCTTCAGCGACTCACTTCCACTCGGATGCGATTCTGAAGAAGCTGTCGATCAAGGGGCAGGATATCAAGATTGGCTGGGGCAAGCCATCATCCGTCCCGACTTCAGTGGCGCTTGCTGTACAGCAATCTGGGGCTTCCCGTAATGTATACTTGGGCAACCTCCCAGAAGAGATCACTGACGCCGAGCTGCGGGAAGATCTGAGCAAGTTTGGCCCGATCGATACGGTCAAGATTGTTCGCGAGAAAGCAATTGGTTTCGTTCATTTCTTATCCATCGGTAACGCGATCAAGGCTGTCACCCAGCTTCCACAAGAGCCGAAGTGGCAAGCACCCCGTCGAGTGTACTATGGCAAAGATCGGTGCGCTTACGTGTCGAAGACTCAACAGCAGAATGCGGCACAGTATCTGGGCATCGCTCCCGGATACGCACATGTGTTAAATGGTGCAGACCGTGACCTTATCACCAACGCTCTTGCTCAGCAGTCAGTTGCTGCGGCAGCTGTCGCCACGACCGCTGGTGGTGTCAACAATCTTGGAAACCGAACTGTTTATCTGGGCAACATTCACCCTGAAACGACTCTAGAGGAGATCTGTAACGTAGTGCGGGGCGGACTTTTGCATCATGTTCGCTACATCCCGGACAAGCACATTTGTTTCGTGACTTTCATCGACCCGACGTCCGCGGCTTCATTCTACGCTCTGAGCAATCTGCAAGGATTGATGATCCACAACCGTCGCCTCAAGATTGGTTGGGGCAAGCATTCAGGCGCACTTCCACCAGCGATCGCACTTGCAGTCTCCGGCGGCGCCTCACGGAATGTGTACATTGGTAACCTGGACGAGTCATGGACTGAAGAGCGCCTCCGACAGGATTTCCAGGAGTATGGTGAGATTGAGTTGGTCAACACCCTGCGCGAAAAGAGCTGCGCTTTTGTCAACTTCACCAACATTGCAAACGCTATCAAGGCTATCGAAGCAGTCAGGGGGAAGGACGAGTACAAACGGTTCAAGGTCAACTTTGGCAAAGATAGGTGTGGAAACCCACCTCGTCAAAGTAACAATCACCACCAGCAAGCCCAGCAACAACAACAGCAACAGCAGCAGCAGCAACAGCATCAGCATCAGATGGACAGCGGACTTCAATCGCCCTCACCTCTGAATGGCCTAGCGCCCAGCAGAACCCAGAATTCCATTTCACCTGCCAGCTCTGGACCGAATAATGGCACCTTCAATCCCATGCACGGCCCGACTGCGTCCACCATCTTTAACAGCGGCAGCAACAACCCACTGACCATGTATCTCGCTGCAACACATCAGCAAGGCGCTCCATCCGATTCTTCTCAGCACGAGCGCAACGATCTGAGTCCTTCCGATTTCCTGCCTCAATCGTACCAGACACAGGGACAGAATACAAACGGCCTCTCCACCCAGCAAGCCTTTTACAACTCCCCGAATGAGGTTAATGGCTCACGCTCGAATGGTCTTGAACCACCCAGCTCGCAGTCGTTTGGGCACAGCAGCCACCAGAGTGTCAACATCACCAACGGAATGCCCATGAACTCGTACAACAACTCCCGTGCTGCTCAACATAGCCGCACCGTCAGTCTGCCTGCCTTCTCGCTACAGCAGGCGCAGCAGGCCCAACTGAGCCAACACCAATCTGCATTCGGAGGTCTTGGTTCGGGACTGGGCGGGTTCGGTGCTTACGGTTTGGGTGTCACGAGCGAAGGCACATTGCCAGGTTGGGCGGAAGAAGAGGTCGCGTAAGATGTGACCATTGTGACATGGAGATGCTTGACCCTCCACTTCTTTTGTGCATATTTTGTTTTGGCGGGACCGCACTGGAACTATTGCTTGCTTTACCCCATCTAATATCACCAAGCTAGGCTTGGTCTGCGATCTTAGGATTTTGTTAATATCTTGTTTGCATGCAGGGACGGACTCTGGATTTGGATGGCGTTATCATGCTTGGGCGGAGTGCACACCGGTCTGGTCACTATTGTAGTGGCATATCGCATGCGGTCTTGCAGCTCTGCTCCCGAGAGTAATATCAGGGGAAAACGCACGCAGAATCATCGCTGCACAAGATTTAGCGAGTGTGTAGGTAGTTGAATAGGTAGTGGCGGAAGAATGCAGATGGAGTGCGAATGTATCTGACGTGCGTGCCTCGTCCAGTATGCCTGACGAATCGATTCTGAGCGCGAGATACCTACTTTCACACTTGAGTTTCAAGGCATGTTGCTAATCGTGTCTCGATGTGCACCCAATCAAACCTCTCACGTTTCCGTTACGTGCTGGACATGTGATTTCATCGCACATGCTAGACCCACGTTTAGTCAGAACGCACATGGTGATCTACATGTACCGGATGCATATCACAAGTCCATACAAATCCTCGTCTTCTTCGCTGATTCTACGAGTATATCCAGGTGGCCTGACATCCCCTGTTGCACTCAGCTCATCCCATCCTTGTGCGCACATTCAAGCCCATGTGCGCTGCGGTCAACATGACGTACCTGCATGAGCATGCATGTGGTGGTGCTGTTTCGCTGTACCGCCGCCTGTCCACGAAGCGTTACCCACGATCTTGACTACAGGTCTAGCGATTCTCCAGCCCTTTCACGATGACGAGACCGAAGACTGCTGTAATCAGCGGCGGCGCCAAAGGTATCGGACGTTGCCTTGCACGCCGGTTCCTGGAGCGGCATTATCACGTCTACATCCTGGACATTGACGAGGAAGAGCTTGAGCACACGACCAATGTTCACCTCAAGCAATACAAGGACGCAGGAGCACTGGATTCGGCCGTCTGCAATCTGCGCAATGTCGAGGAGGTGCGGGAAAAGATCAAGATCGCCGCCAAGTTTCTGGATGGTTGCATAGATGTGCTGGTCAACAATGGCGGGATTGCGTCTCCGCATTGGCGGGATGGAAAGACTATGGAGGATCCAGATACGTTAGGGGAGTGGCAGGCGTAAGTGGAACAACGAAATACGAGTGTTGGGTCTATGCTGATCAAGTTCAAGATACATGGAAACCAACCTCACCGCCCCCTTTGCCGTGTCACAAGCCTGTCTGCCCTACATGAGGGTGGAAGGGGTTGGCGCTCCTATTGAGTCGGATACCGACAGCGATGCCGGGCCTTGTGTCATCCACATCGGCTCCTTTCGCGCCCACCGCAGCGATCCAAATCAAGAGGGTTATGCATCGTCCAAATCTGGGCAACTAGGGTTGATGCACAGCATGGCGATCAGTCTGGCGAAGCACGGCATTAGAGTCAACCTCGTGGCCCCGGGCCGCATTAAGGTCGCGCATGAGTGTAAGGCAGGCGACATAGAAGGGATCCAATGGGCACAGTTGAATGAAGCCAAGGACATCACCGATCATGCGGCGAATCGCGCTGGCCGGCCGAAGGATATTGCGGACGCCGTGGAATATCTCGTCAATGCCGGGTTCGTTACTGGGCAGGAAATTACGGTTGATGGAGGTGCCTCACGCATGAAATAGATCGTCAACTTGCTGCGATGAAGGCCTGCAAACTCGACCGGGATCAATGCTGGTACTAGGCTTTTTCAGCCGTGGTCGGAAATGATCCAGCCATTGTTCGCGAAAGAAGTGACATAGACGATACAAGTAGAAGACAGGCTGGGTATTTTCCAACCTGACTTTCATATCTAAAGTACATTTCATGATGTGTACTGTATCTTATTTGCCGTGCTCGCTCCACAGAAGTATCATGACATCATTCCAGAGCAAGCATGGGTACAGTGACACAAACTCGATGCTACAAACACACCTAAACAAAGATCGTCTCGTGGTCGACTTAACTCTATTCACTTGTCCCGCGATTTTCCATTTCTCCAGCGTTGAACAACTCTCTGTCTGCACAGAAACCATGGATCAGTCATCGTCGTGCTCGCGATCTACGATGCTATGCGATGCGACCAAGTTGCCGTTTCCAGCCGTGAGCTACGATTTGACAGCCCATCTTCTGTTCTTCTGTACTGGCTAGAGAGCCAAACCTTCTACCCGATCGATCTGGTGCATTGGACGAAACTAGCTTAACGTGCCGTGGGTGCCATCTCGATGAATCGCCACGCGAACGACGCAATGGCTCAAAGTTTGCGGTCCGGCGATGTATTACAGTATGCATCGATGTCATGCCAATGGTAAACGTCGTCTACTCTTCTCTGTCGCCCGGCTGATTGATTCTCTCACTCTCCCTGGTGCCGTCTGGTTCATACTTTTGCAGCACTCGAAATGCCCAGATTCCTTCTTCTTGCTTCTCTGATCACCCAGGCTTGGGCATGGGCACCTGAACCTCACTCATGGGGAAACTGGACTGACGGTACCGAACATTTTGGCTACGTCCCGGGCAACGCCTTTGGCCTTCCACTGAATGCTACGTACGACTACGTTGTGGTAGGCGGCGGGACAGCAGGTCTTGCCATTGCATATCGCTTGGCCGAGGACGGTACCAATAATGTCGCTGTTGTCGAGGCTGGTGGCTTCTACGAGCAGGAGAATGGCAATGTTTCGGTCGTCCCGGCCTATTGCACATCGTACATTCCCGTAACACCAGAGTCCGCGAATCAATACCCGCTCGTGGATTGGGGGTTTGTGACCGAGCCTCAGGAAGGTCTGAATGGACGTAGACTACATTATGGTCGCGGGAAGACATTGGGCGGCAGGTGAGTTTCATCTGGATTTGGCTTGAATATGACGGGCAGTCTAACGTGATCACGTTCATTAGTTCTGCGCAGAATGCAATGATCTACAACAGAGGCACCATTGGCTCATACCAGATGTGGGCAGATCTCGTTGACGACCAGAGCTGGACATTTGAGAACCTCCTTCCGCATTTCGCTCGAGGTATTCACTATTCACCACCCAACACAGCTTTGCGCGCGGCAAATGCGAGCGTGCCACCCCCTGCGAACCCTCACGCATACAGCGCGAGTGGTGGTCCACTGCAAGTATCTCACCCAAATTTCGCTCAAGTGTTTGCCAGCTTCATAGATGGCGCAATGAAGGAGTCTGGCATTCCCGACCAGCAGGACTTTAGCAGCGGAGAGTTGTTGGGAAGACAGTATGCGCCATTGACGATCTCATACCCTCAAGAAGAGCGAAGTTCTTCCGAAGCTTCGTATCTGCAGACCGCTTTGCGCAGTGGGAGGACGAATCTCAAGGTCTACACCCATACTCTTGCGAAACAAATACTATTCGACAACAACGTGACAGCTACCGGCGTCGAATTCGAAAGTGGAAGTTTCGGAAACTCTATCAAGTTCGTTCTCAAGGCTCGCAAAGAGGTCATCGTCTCCGCCGGTGCATTCCAATCCCCGCAGCTCTTGATGGTGTCTGGCATTGGACCTCGCGAGCAATTAGAAGCTCTGAACATCACCGTTCTGGCAGATCGACAAGGCGTTGGCGCCAACATGTGGGATCACCTGGACTTTTCGCCAGTCTTCGAAACCGATCTTCGCTTTGGCGTTGGTGCAGACATGGACCCAGCGCTGGAGGGTGCCATTCAAGCGGAGTACAAAGCGAACCGCACTGGCCAGCTTACCAATGCCGGAGTTGACTACATTGGGTGGGAGAATCTGCCAGAGCCATACCGCAGCAGTCTCAGCGCTTCTGCCCTGAAGGACTTTGCGGCTTTCCCGACAGATTGGCCAGAGGTCGAGTATGAGATCAGTGGTGCCGATATTGGTGGACTTGATCCCAGCAAGCGATATGGTAGCATTGTGACCGTCCCGGTGTCACCACTCTCGCGCGGTTGGGTCAACATCACGTCTAAGGATACTAGAGTGCTCCCCCTTGTGAATCCAAATCAGCTTTCACATCCTGCGGATCGAGAAATGGCTGTGCAGGTACGTCGAACTTTCAAGATTGACCAAGCGTGAATGCTAACACACATCTAGGCACTAAAGCGTTCGCGCTCGTTCTTCCATACCGAAGCCATGAAGCCAATTTTGATTAGAGAAATAGCCCCCGGTGCCAACGTCACCACCGATGCCGAGATTTTGAACTACATTGCCTCCAACGCATACCAAAATTGGCATGCATCGTGCACATGTCAGTTCAATCGAAGAGCTCCATTGTACTACGTGACGCTGACATTCCTCCGCATAGGCAAAATGGGCAGGGTCAATGATTTAATGGCTGTGGTCGACTCTCGAGCTCGAGTCATCGGCGCGCATAACCTGAGGGTGGTGGACGCATCGTCTTTCGCTCTCCTACCTCCAGGTCATCCACAGTCGACAGTCTGTAAGTATATGCCTCGGCGGCTTGCGGCTTGCGACATTCGTAGCGATACCATGCTGACAGTGAAACTCCAGATGTGCTGGCGGAGAAGATCGCGGCAGATATACTCGCGGGTCATTGAGTCCAGATGCAGCATCTATGCAGCAGGCTGCCGTACATAGCAAATACAATTTTCACGTGGATATAATGCGACTCCGGATTCGGTCGATAGCAGTACCTACGTTGCACGGGATCAATCAAATCGAGTCCCAAAATTGTCGGACTAGGATCCGACATGCATTGATCGACACGCGGGTGATTGGGGCATCTCCTGGCTTTGTTGTACATCACCGTGTTCATGATTTCTCAAGCAGATGCCAATGCTGATCGATTGCAACGGACTTAAAAGCCGGAGAACAACCTCGGCAATCCCCGAAGTGATGTTCCTCATCACCGCCATACCTACAAAGGACTTCAAGGCGCATCATCCGGGTGAACCAGCAAGACATTGTAAGTGCTGTTCATTATGTCGGCAGGCAAGGTTACGCTATATGTTGACGTATTGAGTCCGTTTGCATACATTGCCTACTGGTTGACCCGGGTGAGCTTACTCTTCTCAATCACCGCATTGGGTCGCAATTCCTGAAGCCGACAGCCACAACGATCGCAACTAACATGCTTGCTCGACCCAGAATTCTGCAGCTTTCAAAGATGTCGAGGTCCAATATGTCCCCATCATGCTCGGCGGGCTCATGAAGCTATGTGGAACTCAGCCTCCAATTAGCGTCAAGAACAAGGATAAATGGATCGAGCTTGAACGAGACCGCTGGGCGAAGCTTTTCAAAGTCCCCATAGGCGAGAAAACACCTGAGCCATTCCCGCAGTCTACAGTCAATACACAGCGTGCGTTATGTTACATTCGTTCGGCATTTCCTCCGTCGAAGTTCGTCGAGGCGCTGGATGCGCTGTACCATGCGTTCTGGGTCGAGCGCAAAACCATCGGAAAGGTGGAAGTGATCACAGAGGCTCTGCGGTCGGTATTCAAGAAAGAAGAGCTGAAAGCGATCATGGAAGGCATCAAGGGTGACGCTGCAAAGAAGGCTCTTGTGGACAATACAAATCAGGCATTTAAGGATGGTGCCTTTGGTCTGCCATGGTTCACGGCCACGAACAAGAGCGGAAGCACCGAGGGATTCTGGGGGGTGGATCACGTCGGACAATTGCTTGATTTCCTCGGTATCGAGAGGAGAGGCAGTGAGGGTCTTAAAGCTTTGCTATAAGATAGAGTGATTTTATGATTGATGATTTTGCGAGCCGTACAGTCCTACGTTGATCATGGTAGATTTGCCCTTGACTACCAAGTTCCCCAGATCAAGCGATGTAGGTGGGCAAGAAGTGACAGAGGACGTAATCGCGCTGAACTAGGCATTTCATTCTTTCGTAACGCCGTTGTGAGTAAAGTCAAAGGCCTGAGATGTTGCACAAAGGTGAAACGGACGCAAGAAATGAGAAGGGGGTGTACTTCGTCGAAGTTCTCATATTCATGCAAATGGCCGTCCGTCACTTATGCTCTCATGTACGATGTTCTCCTCTCTGGATGCAGGGTTTTACGATGAGTAGACAACGGTAGCGAAAAAGTAGTAGTGGCTACTATTCCAACGGACTCACCACTTCTGCGAGCACTGAGAGATCTTCTAGTTCCATCTCGACTTCGCCACGTTCAATGGTCACAGCGGCGTCTAAAAGATACCATGAGGAAGACCAGACGTCGTTCCGTTGTCGTATCCGCGTCAACTCCTTGTTAAATAGCGCAGAAGCCTTCGTAATATGGATGGATTCACTTCCCTCGCGTCCGAATTCTGTGGATGGGCAGACGCCTTGACGATTCGTTGCTCGACTTTGCCCTCCCAATTTCACAATGGAACCCTTGACATCGATGCGATCGAACACCTTGACTCCCCACGGCCTCTTAAATGCTGGCAGCATCGACCCGCCGACATCAACGACCCTCGCCCCCTACAGATCCCCCGCCAACCTTTTCGCAGCCTACCTCAACAAGTTCGCGGTCGCAACCTTGCTGCTCTGCTGCTACTATCGCTATCTCGAACGTTCGCTGCTCGAACGTGGGTGGGCAGATTACCAGAGATTCCTCGTTACGGCGGTCGCCAATATCCTTAGCGACTGGTGCTTCCAGCTTTTGTCGCCTGGGCGGTCGCTGGGGGTGATCGGACAGGTCTTGCTGTTCTTGCCCAGTGTCATGCTTGCGCGCGAGCTGATTCCCCAGTGCGGATGCTCATGAAAAGCCAATGCCATTCGATATGGATTCTGACCCGGCGTATAACGATGTGGCGAGTTGGTCGCAAATGTCGAGGACAAGTGATTCTCGAAGAAGAGTGCGGCGACTTGGATCACGTTGATATCGCTGCTTCGTCATCAGTATCCCCTAGCATTCCTTACGCCACGACGTGTTTGGGAGGACGATTTGATCTTTGGCTCATTTGTTCATAAATTCTTCATGGTGCTATCCAGCGCATATGTACAAAGCCGGCTTGCTGCCTCTCACTATCATAACTATATCATCAACTCTATACCTTCCTCATACGGGCAAATCTAAGCAGCGGTGGCGAAACCGATGCGGGCGTTGGTGGTGTCGAACACGGAGTAGTAGTTCTCGAGGAACTTCTGGCCGATGATGGTGTTGACGCCGGAGCTGCCACCGTTGACGAACCAGGCGTAGTACTTGCCGGAGCTGCAGCCGTACTCGCTGTACTGGGCAGAGGGAACCAAGTACTGAGATGGGGTGAGGGTGTAGGTGGTGGAGCCGAACTTGATGCCGAAGTTCGCGGTGGGCTTGGTGGTGAAAGAGACCAGACCAGTGTTGCTGTCGGTCTTTCCGCCGGATGCAGACAGGAACTTGCTGTATGCCGAGCTGGGGATGTAGATGAGGGTGGTACCAGTGTCAACGATACCCTGGGCGTTGGATGCGAGGGTGGTGGAGCCGTAAGTGAAGCTGGCAATGGCAATGCCCCAGTATGCCGAAGCAGTTCCACTGGTGAGTTGCGGGAAGTAGGTGAGGCTGCCAGTGTACTTGGAGCTGTCAACGCCACCGAGGGTCAGCTCGCCGTTGGTGTCGTCGGTGTCGCTGCCAGACTCTGGCTTGAAGGATACACCAAGAACCTCGCTGGAGATGGAGCCTTGGTTGTACAGGTTGTCCATGAAGGTGGGGACCTCGTTGGTGTTGGACACGGTGCCCTCGGTAAGGTCGACTGGACCAAAGCCGATGATACCATCGACACCGTCGAAGCCCGAAGCCGAGGAGGCGGCGCCAATGGATTGCGAGGAGACGGTCAGGCCGCCGAAGCTGACCTTGTCGGTGTACTCAGTGCCAGAGAACGAACCGCTGCCGTAGCTGACCTGGACGGAGTTGCCGGTAGACTTGCCGGTGGAGGTCCGCTCGCAAGAGCTTTGAGCACCGCACCAAGTGTTGGAAGCTGGTGTTGATGTCAGTGATGTGTTTGGGAGGTAGAAGGGAAAACTGCAGCATACATCCAGTGTCAACGATCAGAGACCAGGTGCTGCCACCGATGGTGACGGGTGCGACGTAGGTCACGTCCTCGTTGGTGACCGAGCCAGAGCTGACGTCGGGACTGGCAGCATCAGAGTGCACGCCGTTGACCTTGAGAAGGCGAGATTGACCCTTCTCGACAATGTTCTTCATGGAAGTGACATTGGAGACGCGCTTCAATGGCAAGACGGCGGTCTTTGCTTGGCTGGCAATGGGGGTGGCGGAGACCACGGCCGCCGCGGCGGCGAGAGCAAGAGGAGAGACGAAGATCATGATCCTGATGAAGTGAGAAGCGGTTGAAGAAGTGAAGTCGGCTGAGCTGGTTGGAGAGTAGAGAACCAGACTTGAGCAGAGATCTGCGATGTACTTATACTTGCAATGATTTCCAGCTTATCTACATCTTGCCACAGATGAGGTGCTCGCACTCAGTGCACGAGCGGCGGTGTTTCTGGAAGTGTGATCGCCGGCATTGCAGACATCCTGGTAATGCGTCGGGAGTATCCTCCTTCAGTCGTTCAATCAGCGCCCGATCGACACCGTAACAATGACACCTGCCGCTTTAGGAAGAGACCTCATTCGTAGTCCAGGACTACGTGATTGTGCTTGTTCGACGCTTAGGGAAGACGTTGTCGTCCAGCGAGCTAGTTGCCCCGTGGCACCACGATCCGAGGTGGAGTGGCAGCCATAGGCAGAGGACGATATCGGAAGGATTCAGGATGAGAGACGGGCTTCGGGACGGATGTGGCAAGAGCTGATCGCCCGGCGCGCCCCCAACCTGGAGACATCCAATCGTGAAACCCAACAGGCATCTAGTTTGGTATTGTGGCTTGAATTAACAATGCAAACAGGATATAGCGGCAGAATAGAACGGGTCGATCATGTCGAAGTGACTGCAGCGGCCCTAAGGCTTGAACAGGTAACTCAGAAGCTTATCAGGGATCGACAGAGGCTTATCAAGGACAAGAACCAGCAGCGCTCTTAGCGCGACAACACCGTAGTAGTGAAGCTAGCATGATAGTATGATTAGTACCGGCACAGAGTACGATTTCGAGTCGAGTTGGCGCATGTTACCTCCACCATGTTACACAGCACCTTTCACCGCATCCGACCGAGGTGGTTATGGAGGCAGTGTAGCACGCCAGAATAAGCAAAGCACGTCAACTAGATCGGCATACGATCCCTTCTGGATCTAGGGAGATGCGTACTCGCTTACGTCCCGTCAGCCAAGTTACAACCTTGCGCTGATCATGCCGCCATTTACATATCTTCGAGATTACTTGCCCCACCATCCATTGCGTGCTCTCTTGCGCAAACCCTCTGGGCTGCGATTCAATGGTTGAAGCTGTTCGTGTCAGTTGGCCACCCTCTCCTGGTGGAGCAAGGTCTTTTTCAGCAGTGCTGACTTTACGGCATCGAGTAGATTGTGGCTGGCGCTCTGTTTTTGCAAGAAATATTGTCGGAGAAGGTGGAGTTGGGACCGACAACGCCCTGCATACAATCCCTGCGTCAGACGGTTAGTAGCACGCGCGAGCCATGACCAAACGACTCTCATCTCCGTGTATCGTGTCTTGCTGTCAGCGCTTGGGTAGTCACCAGAACGATACCGTACTAGGGCAGAAGGCAGTATAGAATATCGTCGAAGAACCTTATGGTCCCGCTTCGACGGACCTTGTTGCAATATGGCAAGTCGTAATGTCTACATTATGCAATTGCTCTACAAATGTCGTTGTCAGTGCTATACCGGCCTTTGAAACGGTTGGCCGGCCATCTTCTTCTTATCTGTCGATCACAGCAGTGCTGCTCACGCATGTCAGCCGGCATAGCGTGGTGCTACGAACATGCTCAGGGGCACCCTTGATCGACACTCGCTATACTAGCATCGTTCGCGGTTGCGTTCGGAGGACCGCGCCTTGCTCCGTATCTCCTCCATGCCGACTGCTGTTTGGCGTCCCTTGAGTGTCTCCCAAATGCCTCACTGAAAACCCGTCGCTGCGAGCGTTGAAAGCATACGCCAGCTGGCATAGCTAATGGCTCCACTGTGTGAGGTATAGACTACTGTCGCACTCGAAGGAAACTGGTGCAGCCATGCGAGGCTCATTGGTCGACCATGGAACGTACGACGATGTTTTCATAGCACATGCGGGTAACGAACTGAAGGGATCCATGCGAATGCTTCAACACCCATTCATTGATGTCTTTAGGCCGAGCCTAAACAGAAGTCGAGCGACTACTATAGACCCATGCAAGCAAATCAGTGGTCGACAATCTGCAGGAACTCGAACCAAGACGCGAAGATTGTTCGAGAAGGTCTCTAGGCATATCAGCCCTAACAAGCTACGCCGTGTATGATTATGCTTCAACATGTTAGTGGCAGCTGCACGTGTTGTCTATGAGGGAGCACAGGCGACATTCTCTTGATGTCCGGAATCTTGAGGAGCTACAGCGTAGCATACACTCGATCATCGAGCTTCAACGATGGGGATAACCAGATGCTCAGACGAGCTGATCCTGATATGACCCCCCACGTAAACATCTCGAACTCATAGCGCAGACTCTAGAGTTAGGTCATGAAGCTGGCTTACTTGGAGCTGGAGCCTCAAGTGTACTGACCTTGGCTGCTGCAGGACAAGTGCCATACGAAGCTTTGGCGGATATACTCGACATCTCCACGTACCGATCGAGGTCTCACTCGCTGACCTCCACACGTTGCTTGTCGGCTGCTTCGCAATGGACGTACTGGTGGATCCGGCTCAAAGTAAGACGGCTTGACAGCTGCCTAATTAGGTAAGTGAAGCATTGACACAGACCGCACAGCTCCTCCTTGATTCGCCTTACCTTCACAAGCCCCAGTGCAGTCCGCACACATCGTATTGCACGGGAGGTCGTTGCATTGGTGTCGAGTCACCTTACGTCTGGACGGCCTCGCAGCCGTTGTCTTGGAGGTTGCGGAGATCTCGGGGGTTTAGGGAGTCTCCAAGCTTTCCATTTCTACCTCACCTACAATGACAATTCCCTCTGATCATCAAGCAGCTCCCGCCTGAGACGCACTCAGTTGCCCTCATTCGTTGTTAAGGAATTCCCCGTGCATGCAAATCTCGGTCAAGCCCCATTCTGGGCAGTTCCAAGAGCAATATGCATAGAGGGCGTGCCGAGACATGGCAATGAACTCATTTCGCAATGAGGCGAACCGTAGAAACTCACAGCAAATGATACGCTGGAATGCAGCAGCCTGATCGGCAATGTTGCTGTGTCATACATATTCTCTACTCCTTGATGGCCTCATAAGTCGTGCTCGTTAGCAGGACATGACAAACCGCCTCATTGCCACGAAGACAGCCACCACCCACATGGCAAAGCAGACGTATCCCGTCACTGGTATCGATAGTTTCTCCGTGGTGCTTTCCCACAAATCCTCCATCGACTTAGCCAAGCTCCAGGCGTACACGAAAGGATGAGCAAATATGTACATGGTTGCCGCCAACCAAATCAACGCAGTTTCCCACCTCACCTCACCTCACCTCGTCCACGCACTACCCGTGGCCGTTACCCTCTGATCGGGAGATGAGACGATATGGCGAGGACCCGGAGAGCAACATGCTTTTCAAAGCCATGGCACATCAGGATTAATAGCTTGGTCAGGGGATCGACATCATGCGCCAGGAAGGGGTGCTGATGAGACTCTGATCATACTCACATCGAATCAGTAAGTGACAGAAATCAATAACGGACGGCCATGAGTTCGGGCTGGCTTGTGCAATCTAATGGAACAGCGGCGTAGCACTCCAGGAAGGCGATCTGAAGCAGACACTGCAGCCGCACAATCCTCGCATCAACAACTTTACGGTCCCGATGTTGTTCTATCACCGCGATCTTCCCTTCGTTGAAGTGTCCGCCAATGCGACAAGTCTGGATATCCTGCCGACCATCATCGACCTTCTGGTCAGCACTGACAGCGGCCATTCCGAGAAGTAGCGGGTGTTTCTTCAGAAGCTGTTACCATCGTACGTGGGCTAATGACTGATTCGCAAGCTCAAGTTCCAGCATGATTTCGACCGGTCTCCGGCTTCGTTGAGCCAGACAACCTTTGAACGTTGACCTGCCGTCTCCAGGAAGAGGGCATATGATTGTGACATCGCCTAATCCCGAAACTCCCTGGCGGCTTTCCATGCCTCTTTGCCATCATAATGCACACGCCGCGACGAACGTACGTGAGGATCGCAACGAGGACCGACCAGTGCGCAGTATCGATTGGTCGCGAATGGTCCGGACCGTGCGGAGGAGATGGGTCGACGAGGCAGCGCACTGGTTCGAGGACGCGAATAAGCGAGCGGCGATATGGACGAGGAGATCTCCATGGCTGGGGTGTAGATCAGAGGTCACCCCCAGGCGAGTTGGTCGTCAGATGGACCGCGACGTAATGTGGGTGATGGATGCTGAAGATGTGTTATGTAGGGCGTACTTCGCATGCGGTCGTCACCGGGGACATCACGAAGCTTCGCAGGCTGTTAATAATGATCACCGTCATCACTCAGCACAAGACTCTTGCGCTTGAGAGCTCGGTCGGAATTGGTCCATCGCGGGGATTGCGCGTGGTCAGCGTTGCGCATGTTGACTCGGCAGAGGCGCAAGGTGCGAAGGCCACGATCTAATGGTCGGCGAACGCATGATGGCGAGAACGGTGGACATTGTGCCGATTGTTCAACAGATGGATTGCAGAGGATATACTGGTCGCATGCCAAACCGGAGAACTGTGAGACTGACGCAAAATAATCGTGGTCTCGGTTCTCAACCTCCATACTTGATGGCTTGGGCTTCCTGTTACGAAGAGCTTCCACACGACACACCGGATGCATGAGCATGTCCTGCATAACGAGCCGAGAGATCTAGACGGTACCAGTCGTAAATTGTATGTGGTCTTGCCTGATCCAAGCCCACGCCATGTTCTAAGCCAGCACATGAGCATAACGCCATTACCTCATCCAAGGATCTTGTCTTCGCCAATCTATCATTGGACGGTGTGTTCAACGAGAGCGACGTCAACGTATCACCGTGCTCAGTCCGCGCACCGTTGCGATGAATCGAGTGGAAGTGGTGGTGTTTGATTTTAAGGGGTTGAGTAGAGTGGTTAGAAACTGCTAGACGACGACGGAGACTCCCCAGGCGCTCAAATGTGAATTCATTACTCTGCTATCTACCTTAGGTATCGACGGGGTCAAGTCCTTGCCTTGCCAGTGGTCTGCGCGAGACTTGTATCTGGAGTATCGATTGCTGCTCGCCATGCACATGCTCCCTCCTTTGTCTACACTCATTGGTTTGGGCACAATTGACAGGCCCTTCCTGTCTACGCTTCGCGATTTCCGCCGCTCCTCGAGCTGTTGCGAAGCTGAAAAACGATTGCCAATCTTCTTGGCTCTCAGCAGTTTCTTTGCGGTCTGCAAGAAGAGCGAGCACATTTTCGTCGGCAACGAGATCATGCAGCGCAGCTCTGATGGCAGCCTGGAAGCGCTCGTTCGCTGCAGAAGGACCGGTAAGGATAAGTTCAGTGATGCGTGGCATGTAGAAACGATTCAAGGACTTGACAAGCTCCCGGATCCGATCGGAAACCGCATTCCAGTATTGTTCGTCGTCGTTGCTATCTCTGGTAACCCAAGCGAGTTGCCAATCCTCGCGCCCGAGTCCAAGATCTGGATCTATGAAACTCTCGTCCAATGATGCATGATATGCAGTCTGAGGGACCGTGATGGTGCCGGTCAGGCTCTGGGCATTCAGATCCACATGTAGCACACGCTGTGATTCGAGCGCCCACTCCTCGCGCTCACATGCGTATGCGTCCAGATAGTAGTCACATAGGCCTCTGCCGTAGCCTGCATAAGCAGCCGACGTTGCATACAGCCCCCAGATCGTCATTTCCTCGTCCATAAGGTTCTTCAGCCTCAAGTAGCCGAAGATGTCGTCGATGTCCTCATCTTCCAGTTTGATCAGATCGGGAGAGCTGAGCACTGCTGCGACAATAATGTCTCTGTCGCCAAGCCACTTCTGTGTCGCTTGCAGGAGCCTTGCGACCATTGAAGCGAGGATGGTAGTCTCTGGGTTTGCGGGACGGCCAACAAGCTTGTTCAATCGCCTCTGTGCAAGTGACATCAAGTACTGTATTATTTCCCAGTAGGTCGGAGCTGGACTAGGTTCACCATAGATTGGCTCACTCATCAAGCGACGCATGAGGGTGGTGTATGTGGCATCGCCTTCGATCAAAGCGATGTTATGGAGAGTGCCATCGTGGAGCCTCACCACCGCAGCACTAGATTGTCTTGATTAGCTTGTAGCTGAGAGTGAACGAACGAAATCTTGGTTACCCGTGGCTAGTTTCCAATGCAATGCCGACACCGGGTGCCCGGAGCTTCTTGACGCTGGGACATGATGTGCATGGTGGTAAAGGACAGATGCGAAAATGCTCTACCGACGGAGGTTGTCTCGAAGCTGCGACGTCTGCTGACTGTACATTGCTTACTTCTATCGTAAGGAGATAGAACGATATTAATGCAATGAAACCGCGGAACGTCATGCTGATGGGCAAGTAATAAGTCTGGGTGTCTTGTGACGACGTTGCAGAGAAGTGTTGTTCGATGTTGGATGGGTGAATCCCGCACGACTGTGCCGCATGGATCCTGGAATCTGCACGTGTCCTGCGCGAGCCGCCATCATTGTCGTGTGCAACGCAGAATCGTTCAACGAAGATGCGATTCGGAAGAAATCAGAATGATAGTAGTTGTCACCACGCTTGATAGCAAGGCAGCAGTTCGAGTTGGACCTTCAGTGTCTGCTCTCGAAAAGAGCGTAGATCCACGGGCAAAGTCACTCGGCATGTCTGCACGATCCTCTCCCCAGATGAGCAGAGTCAACTAGAATATACCTCGACGAAGCAATAAGCGGCCAGTGAAGGGAAGGGACAATAAGGAATGGCATGGAAGTGTTTTTTCCTGTCGCACAAAAAGTTATCATTGCTCATGTCTCTAGTACTGTTACCTCTAGGGTATTGTGTGGGTAAGAAAGATACTCTCTATCATCCATTATATGCTCACCAGCCCAACTTGCTCGCCAGACGTCACCGCTTCGAAACTCTAATCGCTATCTCCCTTGATCAGGGTCAGGAAATCTCCTTCCCCAGCGCCGTCACCACGAACGAAAGCCCAGGTGAGAGTGTTAGCATCCTTGATCGTCAATGTGCTGAATCCGTAGTGCTGGTCGTCAAGCACGGCGGTGAAGTCCGCTTGGCTTTCGCTTGAGCTCAAGGTGGTATGCGCTTCAACGTTGCCGGCTTGGCCGTTGATGATGTGCGTCATGGATGTGCCCGCATTGGTGTAGTAGGTGTTGTCATCCACGACGGAATCCTGGTCGACTGAGCCGTCGGACTGGATGGGATACATGCGTTCGTACCAGTGGACATGTCCGGAGAGGTAGAGATCGACTCCTCCTTGAAGAAGAATATCTTGGAAAGCATCCTGGACGTTCTCTTGGTATGAGGCGTGGTTGGTGCTGTACATTGGTCTGTGGCTCATAGCGATGATCCATGGCGTCTTTGAGCTGTCCACGTTGGCCAAGTCGTTCTGCAGCCACTGAATCTGTTCGTAGTTCGAATTCGTCTTGTAACTACCGCTGATGGTTCCGAACGGACCCGAATCGGTCGGGTATGTCTGAGCTTCGGTGGGCAGCCCACTTTTGCCTTTGGTGTCAGCGATGAATGGGTACTCAGGGCTGTATGCGAAGTCGGTCTCGCCAGAAAGAGTGATGAAGTGGGCCAGTCCGTAGTCGAATGAGTACCAGAAGTTGCCGACACCACTCGATTCTGCGCCAGGCATACGGAAGCGATTTTGGTAAGCGGTGAAGTTTCTGGGAAAGCTTTTAGTATTGCGTAAGAAGCCTCATATTGGACAGACTAACCTCTGCGACGGCGGGCAGCTGTAGTAGGTCAGGTTGGACTTGGAAGCACTGCTGTTGGACTTGTCGTTGTTCAGATAGGCGGTCAGAACGTTTGGGCCTGCAGCTCCAGCTCCGTCAAATTCAGCACATGAGGCTTCGTGATTGCCGGGTGCGACCATGTATGGAATCTTCGAGGTGATGTTGTTCATCTACAAATGGCGAGTCAGCTGCTGGCACTGGGCGTGCTCAAGATCCTCATCATACCCATTGCTGCCAGAGATCCCAGTTACTTTCATAGAGCGGACTCATGTCACCGCCGTATGGGCTGCCTTGGTCAGGAATCTCGCCTGCTGGGAGAGGGGTGTTGTAGTCTGTGTCGTAATCACCAGGCGGTAACGAGCTGGATGTGCCGTTATAGCAGACATCATCGTCGGCATCGCATGCGATGAGACCGGTGTACCAGTCATCCGCGTAGGAGAGGTCGCCGCCATGCCACGCAAAAGAGAGGTTGCTCTGAGCGCCTTGCAGAAGATGACTGTAGGTACCCTTGGCGTTTGTGTAGCCCTGTGTTATTGTGTTAAAGCGTTCTCATGCCTGCTGACTTGGAGAGCATACCATATCGACCAAGACACCGACCGAGAAGGGGGTGCTGTCGCCTGCTGCGAGGGCTGTAGTGAATTGCAGTACTTTCGATGCTGTCGTGCCGTTTGCCGCTTGGATCTGGTAATAGTAGGTCGTATCCGAGCTCAAGCCGGTGATCTGTACATCGTGGAAGAACTGGCTGCACTGGGTAACGGCGGCAAGCGAGCATGGTGGTGTGCGGTCGTATCTTTTGAAAGGTCAGCCGAAGAACCAATTTGTGGTGTATTGTGCGTCGACTGACGTTTTGGTCGACCCGGTAGCAGTACTGCTGAGGGAAGAAGCTGATTTGCCCCACTTTACAGTCGGAGATGTTC
The DNA here is from genome assembly GCA_003012245.1 of Microcyclospora tardicrescens. Taxonomy (NCBI): domain Eukaryota; kingdom Fungi; phylum Ascomycota; class Dothideomycetes; order Capnodiales; genus Microcyclospora; species Microcyclospora tardicrescens. The sequence goes on from PXOE01000032.1 coordinate 83,969, forward strand.
CTTGGAAGAGTGTTAGCTGTTTTGGATCGAGTGGGTGAAACCAAAGTGCCGGGAAGGACGTTTGGTTCAGACGAGTACTCACCAAGGCCAAATGGGGTCTGGAAATGGATGTTGGCACCACCAGGGACATATGCGAGCGAAATCACATTGATATTGTTGGATGGCTTCGACGAGGCTGGCTGGACTGCTGGCGGCTCGACAAGACGGATGAATCCTTTTCCATTGCCTTGCACATTTGGGTTCACAAAGTCGCCGACTGGGATGGCCGGACCTGTGTAAGGGTAATTTGTGTAGACGGATCGTTCGTCCAACACGCGCGTAGGAGCTGCGTTGGCCGCCGCCAGCATCATGCAGAGGGTAGCCGCTACAGACGCCATCATGGAGGTTTCGAAGAAGGGTTGCTGGCAGAAGAGAGCGTGAGCGATGGCAGGGCCATTGGCTTATATGACAAGGCCGCCATTGACTGCCACCTCTGGTAGATGCGCCGGCTGCGCACCACCTCTTCTCGCTTCTCTCTGAGAGGAGAGTGCACGATCATGGCGAATGCGACGTCGCTGATAGGCATGCAATCAGGAGAGCGACAATCACAACGTGCGGCGGCGAGCGTGGCGGCCACCTTCTCGATGGAGAAGCTCCTCCGGGCAATCAAGCACACTAAGCTTCCGGGATCTGCAACGTGCGAATCCTACCTTGAGATAAGCATTATTCCATTGGACGAGTAAGATTCTTAGGCAACTAAGCATTGCAGTGTTCAATCCATGCCCTGTCGATCATGGCGTGCGCTTGCGTGGCTTGCGTAGTGGCTACAGTCCAGGATGTGCAGTTTAGCCTGGAGTACACGGCCCGAGCATGCCCGTCCCACCTCGCTCTGCATCATCGACTTGAATCTCGTGAACTGTTCCCGCAGAGTCAAGACTTTCCAAGCAGCGTGGGGAGCCCGCGCGTAAGTTTGAACATGCCAGAGGGAAGCTGGCAATGACTGCTGAGCTGGATGTGGGTAGCATTATCACGACATGCGATAGCTACCTTGTTGGTACGATCGACCTGGGCTTAGCCGCTTGTCGTCCATTGGTCCCGAAGTCTCGCTACTCGCAGTCATTGCCACGACCTATGCCCTTTCTGACCGGAGATTCAAATTGACGAGAAGGTCAAAGGGAGTGTGTAACGAGGCGCACAGCGCTATTTGAGCGAGGACGTTGAGTACGTCTACACTACTGTGTTTGCTTCGTTTTAAGCCGCCATAACAAATGGCTACGGCCTGCAAATATGTAGTGAACTGTCGCGGCATTCAGAAGTGAATATCTTCAAAGTCATGGTTCAACGATTCATTATCGCATATTCTCACGTTATCCAAGGTTCATTCCTCGTCTGTCCACACCTCGCCTTGTTTGTATTCTGTGATCAGAGACTAATGGCGAACAATATACGATGAGTGAGGCTACATGAGTGTCAGATGATTTTGATACTTCAATCAGACTACCCGACTTTCTATATAACTTTCGTCTATACACTACTTGCGAGGCAAGAGGTACAGGAGCAACAATACACTACTTGCTAGGCAAGAGGTATAAGGGTAGGCAATACACTACTTGCCAGGCAAGAGGTACATGTCGTGATATGCTACTTGCATTGCAAGAGATAGCGATCCGTTCAAACCACAGAGAGGATGCTTCAGTCGTCTGTCTTCACCGCCTCTCCAGTCTCCTCATCCACCTCCTCCATTGTCGTCCCATGCATCTGGACCAGGTTGAGTGGCCTGCGGTTCGGCTCCTCATCTGACCAGTTCTCTTTTCTCCCTTGCAGGTCCACGAGAGTTGACCATGCCACAGTGCTGGCATCGAGTTGATTTATTGGACCAGCATTGAGAGGAGCAGCAGCTCCGGTTGTGTCTATTGGGGCGGCTGGAGTCACCCCTCCGGTCGTGGATGCTGTTGAGGCCCCAATTGGAGAGAATTCAGTTTCACTTGTGCCCATGGGCACGACAGGAGTCTTTCTTGCTATTGGGGTTGCTGTTTGTAGACCTGCCAATGGTGCAAGCTCATATTCGTTCTGTGAACCCTGTAGATTCACACCAATTTGCTGCGCGAGAGCAGCCTGAATCTGTTGTATTGTTAGTATAGAGGAATATTCCGATACCCAAGATCACTTACCCTTCGGTTGGCCAGTTCGGCCATGAGGACTGTCGTGTCCTCCAACGCCGCTGCAATCCGTTGTTGGTATGATGACTGCGGTTGCGGCTGTTGTTGTGGTTGCCACGGTTGTTGAGATGGCATCTGTTGAGGCTGCTGCCTGTATTGCTGCTGAGCCTGTTGGTATTGTTAGTATAGACGAGTATTCCGATACCCAAGATCACTTACCCTTCGGTTGGCCAGTTCGGCCATGAGGACTGTCGTGTCCTCAAACGCCGCTGCAATCCGCTGTTGGTATGATGACTGAGGTTGTGGCCATTGTTGTGATTGCCACGGTTGTTGAGGTGGCATCTGTTGAGGCTGCTGCATGTATTGCTGCTGAGCCTGTTGAAGCTGCTGCGGCTGGTATGGCTGCAACATCTGTTGTTGTTGAGTAGGCGGCAGATACTGCTGCGGTACCCGTTGGGGTCGCTATTGCTGGTGCGTTAGCGAGGTTCATGGAAGGCTACAGATGCAGGAGCTGTACCTGTTGAGGTTGTAGCTGCTGCAGCTGCCGTTGTGCGTCACGTTCTGCCTGGATGGCACGTAACCTGGCCCGCTCCTGTGGGGCCAGGCTGTTCCACCAGGCCTGCTTGTCCATTGGTGTTGATGTTGTTGCTGTTGTTGTTGTTGTCGTCGTCGTCGTTGTTGATGATGATGGTGGTGATGATGATGATGATGATTATGATGGCGACGATGATGATAAAGATGGGGGAGGGTGTTGTTGTATAGAAGATGATAGGGGAAGATAGCAGGAATCACGATTTCACTATTGGTGGTATGCCAAGCCATAGCCAGTCTCGGCAATGATATCTTGTCTGATCTTCACGAGATCTTTGGAGATCAACATAAATTGGTAATCTGATTCTACGTGGGGCGAAGTTGACCGTTGGCAATGCTCACAACACGGTCCTGCGCGCACAGTAGCCCAGGAACCAAACGACCTGTTCGTGTCATGAGTCTTGCAAGCCCTACTACCCTCACCCATTCTGACCAGAGACTTAGCTGAAGAGAAGGCATCACGGAGTCTAATGGTAGTGTGTCATGAGGCGCACATCGCTATTTGGGCGAGGACAGCAAGTACATCTGAGTCACAGTTCTCGTTCCATCCAACTAACCCAAGCCTATATCCATGGCTTACAATCACGCAGTGAATGACGCAGCAATCGAAACGAAGATCTCCCAAGTCATAGTCCATGATCCGTTATCGCATATTCTCACGTTATCCAAGGTTCATCTCTCGTCTGTCCACACCTCGCCGTTTATGGCCATGCAACTTCGAGAAGGACCCGCTACAGAATCCTTGCAACGACGTTTGCGGCGTCAACCTTCACGATGGCACTGCCCGTGCGCTCAAAGTCCCGCTCAAAGTCCCGTTGGCACAGTGCCGCAAAGAGTCGCTCCGATGCCATCTGATCGTGTTAGTCGTATTGTGTTTTAGGGAAGACCAGGTGCAATGATGACTTACTGACGACGCCGCCAATACAGCCAGCAGTGGCAGTCGGGTCAAGGAACCCAGAGGCAAATCCCGAGACCGGACCCACACCGCCACCAATAGCGCCAGATGTTGTAGCAGTTACGGTGAAACCAATCACACTCCCAGATGCACCGAGGGCGCTTCCGGAAAGGCTGAGAGTGGCTTCTTGTCGTGCCATGAAAGCAGGGAAGTCAGTGGGCACAGTGCCGCAAATGGTCTTTCCGATGCCATCTAGTCCGGTCAGTCAGACACTCGTCGTGATAATGTGTGGCAATGATGGCTTACCAACGACACCACCAATGCAACCGGCAGTCTCGGTAGGGTTGAGGTGACCAGAGGCACCGCCAGTCACTGGGCCGACGCCACCACCGAGAGCACCAGATGTTGTGCCTGTCTCGGTGACGCCGTCAAGACTGCCGGATGCGCCAAGAGCACTCCCGGAGAGGCTAAGAGAAGCTTCTTGTCGCGGCATGAAGGCTACAAACCCGGTCGGTACGGCACCGCAAAGGGTTCCTCCAAGGCCATCTGGATGTGTTGGTCAGATGCACGACTTGAGATGAGGACACGAAATGCATACCAGCAACGCCGCCGATGCAACCAGAAGTGATGGTGGAGTCGATGATGCCAGAAGCACCACCTGACACGGAGGCCGACCCGACACCGCCACCGAGGGCGCCAGATGTGGTGGCCGACTCAGTGATGCCCTCCAGACTGCCCGAAGCGCCGTCCGTACTTCCGGAAAGGCTGAGAGAGGCCGCCTGGCGTGCCTTCACAACGGCGTCCAGATTGGCAGCCGGAGTAACCACAGGAAGAGGCGCGGCATCTGGAGCTGGGAATGCAGCAGCCACAGCTGCTATGGCGAGGACGTTCAAGAACTGCATGATGGCGGCGATGAGTGGAGGACGAAACGAGTGGTCTGCAGGATTGAAAATGTGTCGAGAAAGTGCCAGGCGCGACTCGAACTATATATCCTGCGAACCCATCCATGTTGGAACCTCGCGCTTGCGATCGTCGTGGTATCTCAGTCGTCTCCGCACCTGGTGCCTAGTCGAGATGCGAGAAAAGTCAAACACTTGGAAGCAAGCATCCTTGCACATCGCAACAGCCGAGACGTGAAACGAACTGAGCCTTGCATGGGCGAGGAAGATCGTGATGGGAGAGAACCATCCGTAAGGTGTGATTCAGTACATGTGTCTGACATCCGAGCTTGAATCGTATGGGCATTGGAGTATTTGCGCGGAGGTCGCCGGGTGATGTATGTTTGTCGGCTTCCATTGCCAGGTACATGGCCATGAAGTCACGATGGAGCATTATGCTGTTCCGGTATTCACAGCGCTTTGTCTCAGGCTAGACAGGTGTACATGTACTTTTTGAGACGTGCGACGAAAGCTTGATTTCTCCTCTGCTGCATGCCGCCGTCTGGGTGGTTATCGACAGGCTCATGAGTGTTGCCATTGGATGTCCAGAAAAGATAATAAAACCTGCGTCACTCTCGTTGTCGCTGTGATGTATATGAACGCTCCATCTTAAACAGTTCTCTGTAGGTGGAGGCCACTCAGAATTGCGGATCCGTGCACTCGTTCGCGGATGTGCCGAAGTGTGGAGATCGCTGAAGTGTGGGGTGTGGGGTTGGCTCAGGTACCGATCGTCTCCACTTGTGATCCCTGTCCTCGAACCTGCCATCATCACGACCTTGCGGTGAAGATGCTGGGGTCAGGCTGTTCCGAGGTGCCAACGTGTTGTCCAGCATATTGTCGATTTGAGCTCGCGTCGAGTGGCCTTCTTCAGCCCCGGACGGGCCCATGCTGCTATGGGAAGCCAATGCGCTGGGTTCCTGCATCCAGCTGAGATCATCACACTTCTGTGAATACCGACGAAACTTTACCTGTTGGGCAGCGCGCATCGTACCTGGTCCCTTCGCGAGCATCAAGCGCTCGTCGCGGAAATCCTCCTCTCAAAGACAAACTGGCACAGCACTCCATTCACTACAGCGATGCTCCGTGGGGTGTCACCTTTGATCATGGCCAGGGCTCAGAGATTAGAGCAGCACCACATTGCTCTGATCCTCCATGATGTGCTCATACACCGTGCCCGTGTGGTTCGGTGTAGAGGTAGGGCGATCGATGCAGTGCGGTCTAAAAACGACGATCTGCTGCATGAGGTCCAGTCTTGAAGCTAAATCTGAGCTCTTTCACTCTTGGCACGAGTGGGACACAAGAAACAGGCCAGTCCCACAGCGCACAGATGTGACTTGCGGGTGTCTCATACGTGCTTGGCTACTGTGAGCCGCTGCATATATGCGAACGATGTGTGCATGGGAGTCGCAACAATTCCGATTCGTACATGGTACAAGATCCCTGTCCCGATGCTGACTGTAGCCATCTGCAGGAACGACTCCACGATGGAGGGTTTGTTTTGTGCTCCGTCGCCGGATCCCAGCTGCTAAGATTTCTCTATCCATCAACCCGATACAGGCAGGCATGGTCCGCTCCATTCTGGCTGTTTCACCCATGCAAGTGATCGCCACAATGCAAGGTTGGAGTGGGGACCCCGCACAATGATGTCTTCACGATCTCGGCGCGAGCGAGGCATCGTCGTAGGTATGCCATGGAACAGCCAAAGCGACTTGTCCCATTTTGCTGCGTGCGTGTTGCATCGAAGTTTGCGGCCAGCATGGTCGACTCGCAGGTTGGCGTGCAGCATACCGTAAGCCAGTGGCGGAGTTCAAGAGCTCGCGTAAAAGCTGTGAGCTGGCGAGGTGTCCAGTCTTTGCGATCGCTTGTCGCCATACCCACCGAGGGCAGTCTTCGACGAAGGCCCGCAAGCCAGGATCCTCAGACATGATGCAAGCACTGGTCAAACTCTGGAGATGAGCACGACGTACATGCTAAGCGTCACATCATCCAGGCTGCGAGTGGTATACGGCACCTGGGATTGGCGGTCCTGTCCGCCGAGGCAAATGATATGATGCTGGGCAGACACGTCAGAGACAGAGAAAAGTCACTTCGTTTTAGTGCTCCAAGCACAACACCAGTCATCGAACTTAAACCAATTTTTGAGCTTGGTATACTTGTCTTAGAGATGAGTGCATCAGAATTCAGGACGAGAGAATCGGAAATCAAGGTGTGTACATCAGAATTCCCAAGGCGTACATTGGTAAGAGAGGTGCGTGAACTTTACGTGACCTTGTCCTGTCTCACGCGTGGCAGATGATGCAGCGCAGCTTATCAAGTAAGTGTTTGAGGATTTTTGACACTGGGCGACAACTCAGCTACCAGCTCTCCTCGGCTGAAGTGATGTCTTCAAGGCACCGTCGAAGCAGTGCACCGGACTTTAAATGCTCGATAAGGCGAGGTTCATCCGCAGTGACATCTCCACATCTACAACCCCGACCTGGATTCGTATCTCGTTCTATTATGTCGGACATGATTTCGTTTGGTCGCAACCAACTACAGCCTTCTCCACAGGCTGGTGGAGCAGCGTGGTGAAACAGTGCAGTAATATGCCCAGAGGCTCGTAGCCGCTCTCCTGTTGCAGTTCGCCGAGGCAATGCATGCCGTATCTGCTTGGACTATATGAGTGAATCGTTCCGCCCACTGATGATCAATCTCACCCACTGGTATGCATGAAGACGCTGCTTGAAGTTTCGCACTGCTAAAGTGGAAAGCGCCTATGCCGCGATGTACGCATGCTGTTCTGGCACTGTAGATGCGTTGGGATGGCCGATAAAAATGGACCAAATGCTGATGAGCCTGCTCAATCAATAATGCTTGACAACGAAAGTGACTCGAGGGCATATTTTAGACTTTCAAAGTGGAGGGATCCTTGCAATCTGTCGGAAAATGTGCTCGTTTCTCGCCCTGAGAGAGTGCCGGAGCCTGAGTATCCAATCCCCTCATTACGTTGTGTCGGCAGCGCATTGGTCAATGTCTCTGATGGATTTTCCGAGGGTTGCGCAACTTCATTCCAGCGACCACGACGTGAATTATGGACCGAGTCCACCGCGAGGTTCCACGTCCCCAGGTGTACACCTGCGATTTGGTAGCCACCGGTGGATCACTCTATGCAAGGGATGGAGCAACGTCACATTGCGGAAGCGCAAACATGGATGAAGGCTGCACCCTCTATCCTATGGAGGATGGGCGCCTCAACGTTAGGCACGCATGAGCCAATCGTAGGAACGAAAATATTATCATCGCATCGGCACGTCAGCAGACTCTTGCGTATGCGAGGCGTGCATAATCTGGAGTTGCTTTCTCTGTCTTTTGCGTGCCTGCATCATCGGCATTCGCGCACAGCCACACTGTGGCTAGACACCAATCCGTTCCGACTTCACCTCATGCTCCTCGTCCGATTGACATGTGAATCTGCCAGAAATGTTGCGCACACTGCGATCGATGTGAAGATAACCAGGAACACACTTCGAGCAGAGATAGCATGATCGTCTCCAGACGGTACGAGGTGAAAAGCTACCGAGAAGAGGCGATCGTGCCACGAATTGAAGCAAGCGATTCGACGGTGAACATATCCACATGGATACCATTGTACAAGGCAGAAGAGGAGTGAGCCATCGCTGCCCACATCGAGATATACTGCCCAGTCGCAATGATGCCATATCAAAATGCGGCGGTTGGATTCGCAATCAGGCTTAAACCAGAATCTCACTCTTTCGTGACTTGAACTTGGTGAATCAGGTATCCACACCCGTTCCAGCACGCAGAGTATCGCTCTCATGCAGCAGAAACTGATCTGGTAGATAGGGTCATACCACTGCCCTGTCTCATGGTTTTGGTGAACATCAATCGACATCGTGATATCTCTTCGTTCCTCTTACCAGAATGGAAGCCTCGTAAGTCTTCCTCTTACTGACAGCTGCAAAGTTATGCAATGCGGGGTACGCCACGCTTGGCACACAAAAGCTCTATGTGTTGAAGGAATCTTTGTGGCATTTTCAATTACTGCATCCACCACCACCGCCACAACCATCACCAGCGACAGCAACAGCAACCGCCACGATGGACCCAACTGCATACTACAACAGTTTGACGCTGGAGGAGCGAATGACTCTGCTTCAAATCGTCAGAGCTGAAGCAGCGGAGAACGAATTGGCGCAGCGAGAGCTGCAAGAACGACGTGAATTGCAAGCTGTACAAGAGCAACGACGCCTGAGGGCACTCGAGCAGCAGCAACTGGCAGCACAACGCTCGCAGCAACAGCAACAGCGACTGCAGCAACAACAACTGCAACAGCAATCGTCCCAGTCTAGTGACAGTGCCCTGCAGGCCAATCTGAGAAAAATTGCCGACGCAATTTTAGCAAGGGCCACTGGCATCGTAAGTTGTCTACTCAAAAGCTCATTCAGAAGTTCCCATTAACTCCCTACCAGGCGTTGGAGGAGGTCACTGGCGAGGTGGCCGCACAACCGCAGCAAACCGAAAGGGTCGAAGAGCCCGCACAGCCGCCGCAAATCGAAAGGGTTGAAGAGCCCGCACAACCGCAGCAAATTGTAAGGGTCGAAGAGCCCGCACAATCGCAGCAAATCGAAAGAGTCGAAGAGCCCACATCAACTGCCACGGTGTCGACGACGCTGGGATCGGATGAAATGGAGGAGGACACGGATGGTCATGGAGCCAAATCCAGCCAGAACAAGTGCTGGTACTGTGGTCGCAGGGGTCATCAGCGAGTTGATTGTATGCGGTGGAAGGAACTTCAGCAAGAGAAGGGAGCTTCAAATCGTGAAATGAATGGATGAGGGCGTAATTGATAGGGTCATTGGTGGGGGATAGTCCTTATACCGCCCTTTGGGCCGTGTATTCATGATGGACACTTTGTATGGAGGTAGGAAGACGGTGAATCGAATCATTCTCATCTACTCTATTTCATGGACGTTATCCCAATCATTCCCGGATCCCTTGTGTCGTATAGTGCAATCTCGTGTTGTTGTTGTGGGCGTTTGATGCTTACATTGCCAGGAAAATGCGCGAAGTCCTTCTGTGTGGGACATGTATCGGTGAGACAACGCTGGAACAAACGTCCGCAAGAGCACAGACATTCATATATGAAGGGGAATACGCGCAGGAGTGGTCGGAAACTGGAGTTGGTATCTGATACTATGATATGTTCTGCATCAATTCCACTATATACATCAATACACCGCCGTAGCGAGTATAAGGTTGTTTAATACATCGCCGTAGCGAGTATATTGACCTCCGTCCCCCTCCATCTCCAATTAGTATGAAGGTCAATCATCGCCTCCTCCAATTCCATCCGCCCATAGACCCTCCGAAACTCCTTCACTAACCCTAAAACCCTTGTCCCAGATGATGTTCTGCGCGACAGCATGTCCTCAGCAGTTGCAGCAAGTGCCAAAGCCTCTTTCCACGATTTGACCGTACGGTCAAGATCACGTCTCAATTCCTCATTCTCGTGCGTCAATCGATGATTCTCGCGAATCAATTGTCGATTCTCATCTTCCAGTTGTCGAGCTGGCACATGTCGCACGCCTGCGGCCCGTGGTTCGATTTGTCTCCGCAGACTGTCCTCGTACACTCGGCGCTGCTCAGCAATTACCGCCAGCCGCGCAGCTTCCTCCTGGTGTGCCCTGCGCTCTTCGAGCATTCCTGTCGCAGCCCAATTCAGTCCATTCACCGCGGTCCGACGATCACGATCAATTCCTTCCAAAGCTTCTGATGCAGCTGATTCTTGCATCCTCTTGCGCTTGGCCGTTCGCAAGGTGTTGCGATTCTGGCTTCGGAATGGACCGCCTGTCGTAGAAGTCAGTGACGTGTCTATGTTTTGTGCAGTCTGGAGGAACGAACCCTGCAATTGTGATCGAGATACATCCTCGTATCCACGCTTCATACCCGCGTACGCCGGCGAGTACCCAGTCGAAAATGCGGCTGGAGCGACGGAGACTCCGCCTCCAGCAAACAATTGAGGTTGCTGCTGCATTAGGCCCATTGGCGGCGCTGGTGGCGGAATGCCCAATTGTGCCTCGACTTGAGCCCGGTTTGGAAGGCCAGGTCTCCTCAATTTGAGCAGTGTGCACTTCTTTCCAGCGTGCGTGCAATTGTTGCAGCTCGCAAGTGTGTCTGGGTGAGGCTTCACCAGCAAGACGTTGCACTGATGGGTAGGGTTAGCATTTGGACCTGAGAATAAGAGGGGATAGCGTACATTAGGGATGCCCAGGTGGTGCATCGCTGACAATTTGCTTCAAACAGTGTGGCAGGTGTATCGGCCATTGATGTTACTGTTGTTGCTGTTGT
>PXOE01000033.1:0-96814 GCA_003012245.1 Microcyclospora tardicrescens
CTCCCGCCCCGCCGACATCAACACCGCCATCAACCCCACCACCAACACCCTCGTCCCGCGCAAAGAACCCTCGCTTCCCTCCTCCCCAGCGGCTCCCGTATCCAAACGCTCCAGCTTTATCGAGTCCTCCCGAAACTATCCACCATCTCCGCGGACCGCAAGACAACAACCCTTCTCGGGCCAGGCGCTGGCCGAGCTCCTCATGCAACCCCAAGTCAAGACGAATGGCGGCGAGCAGCGGTTCAGCGGCCGGGACTGGCGAGCCATCCAGCTTCACGAGATCATCGACCCGGCCGAAACACGTTTCGTCGAGCTCGACACCAGTATTGAGGACACCACCAAGCTGCTGATCCGCTCGGGCGCGCCCAATGTGGTGCTGATTCGTGAATCCCGCAAGACCAAGACCGCCATTGGCATGTTTGACTATTCGGATCTGAACGCGTACCTGTTGCTGGTGCTGGGCATGTCCCAGCCGGACGAGCTGGCGGCACAGTTAGCAGAGCGGGCCAGGAGCGGCGAGGCCATTCCGCTGAGTGATGTGAATGACCATCTGGGCCCGCGGGAGGAGCCGGCATACCTCCCTCATACCGCCACGCTGCTGCAGGCGATGGAGGTGTTGGGTGGCGGTCTACATCGGATTGTCGTCACGAAGGAGGGCACAAGCGAGGCGGTTGGCGTGCTGTCGCAACTACGGCTGGTGAGATTCTTCTGGGAGAATCACCAGAACTTCACAGCGACAGAGTCACAATATTCGCGGACGTTGCGGGATTGTGGGCTGGGCACGAAGGATGTGCTGGCGATCAATGGTGACAAACCGCTGTCAGAGGCATTGAAGTTGATGCACGATGAGGGCGTGACTTCTTTGCCGGTACTGGACCAGCAGAGGAATGTGGTGGGGAACATCAGCCATGTGGATGTCCGGGTGAGTTAATATATGTGTATATGGAACTATGGACGGATTGCTAATGATCTTTTCCAGCTCCTGACCGACACCGCCGCCATCCCTCTCCTTTCCTCCAGCTGCATTCACTTCATCTCCGTCATCCTGTCTGATCGTGGCATGTTCGACGGCCAGGACTCGTACCCAGTCTTCTACGTCACCCCCTCCAGCACCCTCGCACACACTGTGGCGAAACTATGCGCGACACGCTCCCACCGGATGTGGATCGTCGACTCCTCCTCGCCAGGCAGTAGCGTGCCACCCAGCCCTAGTCTGCACGGCAGCCACCCTCCTCCTCCCATGGGCCAGCAGACCACCGCCCAATCTCATGCTCGCCACAGCTCCATCTCACACGAGCCCACCCATGGCCCACCTTATACCAGCACGCATCCGGGCGTGAGTGCCAGCGCCGCCCAACTTCCCGGTGCCGGTATGTCTGGCCGTCTCACAGGCGTTGTCAGCCTGACGGATGTCCTGAACCTCCTCGCACGTGCAAGCGGTCTGTCGCCCAGTGACCCGGAAGTCGTCCGCCGCCGCCGACGCCGGAGCAGCTCTAACAGTTCGCGCCCCAACGTCGACAGCATGCGGGCGAGCGGCGAGATTATTCGGTCGAGCGGTGAACTGGGTCGTAGCACGAGCGTTAGGAGCGCGTCGAGCAGTAGACGGTGAGCAGAGTACTGGATGCATCTTGCAACTGTGAATCTTCAAGTGATATGGAGTCAGGGGCAGGAAAAGCGATGTAGACAAAGGGCGCGCACCAAAAAGGGATGGCTCGAGACACGACGAGGCAAAGGTGGACAAGTCAGATTGAGACAAGAGTCTCTCACGAGCCAAGATGGGCTCAGCGATGAAGCAAACTCATATATGACAGCGGCATGATGATGAGGCCGACGAAGATCATGTAATGTATGGATGAATGGTAGCGACGGCGTTGGGGTGGGCGTATTCAATTTGACATATCTCGCGTTGATGATTCTTCTTCGTCCATCAACTTGCACTTTGATCTAAAGTCTGAGCTTTGGAAGAATGTCCATATCGGTCCTGATCTTCTTGCTTCTTTAGACATTGATGTGTGACTTATCGTCCCAGGACTCCGGTCGCATGTTGTCGACTAGAGGTAATTTTAACATAGCCGTATCGTGAATGTTTCTACCATTTTCGTGACTCTAATCTCATGTACCTCGTTCGCCACGCGTGAGTCGTACTGTATAGAAATTCAATCTGTACCTGCGTCGGGAAGGTCAAGGGAAGCGAGAAGCCGAGTCCCGCTGCTGCATGCATGACCCTCTAGGCCCAGGGGGCGAGCACGAGCAATCTTCCGACACTTCAGCGAGTGCCTTCGCTGATAGGCAAAACAATGCGAATTCACCACATTCACTCCGACGGGCCTTTATATCTACACGTCTCACTGCCACGAGCACAATATTCTGTATCAACCTGGCTCATCAACACGTGCCCTCGCCCATCATCCGTTTCCCGCTTTATCAACGTCTGTATTCTACGCTTATCCGCTAGCCCCAGCACTAGCGACCCGTCCGCCATTGGCGAGCAGCCTCGGCTGCGACGCTGATTGGTCGCAACAGCTGTCGATCGTAGGATGCGATGGCCATTCGGCCTACTCGCCCCCTGGATGGACAGACGGGATGGATGAGAGCGAATCTCCTCATGCTGGCTAATGCGATGGCGTACTGAGTTGCCGTGCTAGGCACGCCCGCACGCTGGGCACGCTGGGGGCTGATGATTCTCCTTCCCTTCTTGTGATCTCAGCTGGTTGTCTCTTGTTTCTTGTTGCTTCGCTTTCGTTCGCGATATCGACATCGACCTCACGCTCCTTTTCGGAAGATACACTTTCCGCCCAGTCACTCTTTTTGCAAGATCGGTATACGGATCTTCACGTCGCTCTTTTATTTATCTGGAAGGTCATTCGAGAAGCAGAAGGGAGCAAGGAAGGACTACGGAAGAAAGTTGGAGATACTGTACATTCAGCACTTGACTGGAGGCCGCGCATTGGATCTGGAAGGGGATTGATCATAAGAGAGGAAAGAGTGAAAGGCGATATACACCAGGAGATCATCCGCATCACAGCAGGCCGGCCCTGCGATACACACGCCCATCATGTACACACGATACCTTGCGCTCCCGATCGCGCTTCTCGCTGCTTCGGTCGCTGCCCAGACGTCCACCGACTGCAACCCGCTCAACACCACATGTCCCAATGATCCCGCTCTGGGCACCACCTACTCCAACACCTTCAACTCGTCCACCTCCGCCTTCGATGGCAAGCTCTGGGACGTGCTCGCCGGAGACGACTTGATCTCGTTCGACAACAATGGCGCCAACCTGGTCATTGCCAACAAGGGCGACTCCGTTACCCTCAAGTCCAGCTTCTACATCTTCTGGGGCAGCGTTGAGATCATGATGCAGGCCGCCGCCGGCACCGGTATCATCAGCACGGTGGTGCTCCTCTCCGACGACCTGGACGAGATCGATGTTGAGATCATGGGCGGCAACACCTCGTACGTCGAGTCGAACTGGTACGGTCACGGCAATCAATCGCAATACAACGCTCTCTACCACCCCGTCGATGGCCCGCAGGAGAAGCTGCACAACTACACCGTCGTCTGGAATCAGCAGTCGATCGAATGGATCATCGATGGCAGTGTCGCGCGCACCGTCCCATACGCTCCTTCAGGTCAATACCCGCAAACACCCAGCTTCATCCGCTTCGGTATCTGGGCTGCTGGAGATTCCGACGCGCCGGGTACCGTTGCTTGGGCTGGAGGCAAGACCGACTGGTCGCAAGGGTGAGTTACCTCCCCCACACCACTAACCCATTCGTCCTCAAACTAACGCAAATCCAGCCCCTTCACCATGACCGTGCAATCGATCAAAATCACCGACGGCAGCACCAACACGACCGAATACGCGTACGGCGACCAATCCGGCAGCTTCTCGAGCATCACCTCCACCCCCGGTATCTCCGTCGCCGCTAAAGAGCTCTCTAAGGGCTCAACGCTCGCCAACGCGCAGCAGAAATGGACCGGCCTGTCGACCGGCGCCAAGATCGGCATCGCGGCCGGCGTCGGCGGCGGCTTCATCATCCTCATGACCGCCTGGTGCGCCTTCTGCTGCGTGCAGCGCAAGAAGGGCCGCGCCGAGCGCAAGCTCGAGGACCAGCGCTGGAACGAACAGACCGCCGAGCTGCTGACGTACCGGCAGCAGATGGCCAAGGGCGCCTTCGCCGTGCAGCATATGGGGCATGGGGAGAAGTTTTGAGGGAAAATATTCGAGGGAGATGGTAGTGAGATGAACGTCGCCTTGTTGGGAGTTCGAACGTCTTGCGATATATGTCGTCAACGGGAGTCTAGTCCCGTCTCATGTCCTGGTGTTTTTCTGATTTGGGGTTTTCTTCTTCTTTCTTTCTCCCGACTTGTCTATATCTTTGCGGATTATGTGTGTGTCTCTTGGTCTTATTTATATCCTTTGGATACTGCTGCTAGCTGGATGATGATTCTTCACTATATTCACCTTTTCGAACTTTCCTTACATGTCTCATACGTTTTCCTGTGCCTTCTGCTAAGGTATGCTAAGACCATGTTTTAGAATCGCCTGTTGTATAAACGAAGGTATGGACGTTATCTTTGAATGTTTCGTATCACGGTTTATCTGTCTACGACCTACCTAGCTAGATGTTTTAGTTATCATTCAGGTCTATTCGATCTTTAGAGTGACTTAAGGAAGAGAGAGGAGAGTAGTGCTCTTATGTTTGTACTCAGTCAGTACTTATCGTAGATCGAGTACTCTACTATATATACATCGAATAAAAGCTATCATTCGGTTGATTTTAAGTAAAATATTCGAGCGTTCGATGTGATTCCCTAAGAATAACCTAGATGTTTCTAAGGGGCACGTAGAGTCTTCTTTGTACTCGAGATAGGTGCAATTATCTACGCTCTAGCATCGCTTTCGATCGAACTAGTGGGACTCGACGAATTACACGTAGAATAGGTGTGGTTTGAGCACGGTACTTTAATTGTTAAGAAGAGTCCGACAGAATAGCATTGGTAACCGTGCGGCTCTCGTTCGTAGACAGAGAAAATATCAAGAGAGTCTTGGACGGAGGTATCGATGGGCTGATTGCCTCTCGTATCTGCTTTCTACAGTTGTGAAAATGTACATTGAGTACATGTGGCTAGGTATAGCTACCACCAGGACCGACGCTGACCTGAAGTTACCTACATGGACATGTAGATACATGCTCGCAGCAATGTTTATGGTATTACAAGAGACCTGTTCACCTTTCGCCTGGATGTTCAGGTACCTTACATAACGTAGATTCTATCCAACTTGTCCGTGGTCGCGTGAGATGTTGGAGCGTGGGCCATGGCATGACGGAATCCAAGACCAACGACAGCCCAGCTGCACGTCAAGCAAGCTGCCAGGCCGCACCACCCCACGACCAACAATGACAGCTCACACGGTTGTTAGCGCATGATATAAGAATCCCAGCTTGCATATCGGTGGTCGTGTGCTATACTATGTAAGTCAATTGGACATCTGTTTTTCAATCTGTACATCAAGAAGAATTACAATACGCTTAGCCGGTCATCTGCAACTCAACTGTGCGCTTGACCGCTGTTCGGGACTTGGCTTCTGGTATCGTGACTGGAGCGGGTTGATAGCTTGTCGAACTTGGAACATAAGTGAGGCGACCACCTTTTGGAAGAGCGACAGGTTATCCTCACTTTTCTGGTTATTGTTTGGTTATTATAAGATCCTGCAAGGTTCCGAACAGTACGGGCAACGTTCTTATCAAGCACGAGAGCTATAGCAGACCAGTCTCACCGCCTTCAGCAACTCAATAAATCCCAGGATGGACCTCCTACGAGACGTCTTCGAACAAGGTCGTCGAGCCACCGCCGAAGTGTTTAGTGGTGGAGGCATCGAGCACGACTCACCTCACTCTCCCGAGGTCCCAGAAGACCTCCGACAATGGCTGCCGGACATCTTCGACCGTTTCCCCATCGTCTTCCCATGGACTCAGCCCAAGCCCATCGACCCTGCTCTTCATTCGGTCTGGCTGTTGGACAACACGGCATTCCGTACGCCAGCACCCGGCGACAAAAGACCGGAGTTGGCAGAGCTGGCCGACCCCAACCACACCAAAGCCGTCATCGTACCCGACTCCGTAGGCAGTAGGGAGCCGGCCAGGGCCAGCAGCGGCTGGGAAGTTGAGTACGTAGCCTGCTACTTCATCAAGAACTCCGGCAAGGACGTGGCGAAAGTGCAGGCCAAGATCATCCATGCGTTGAACATCGGTGACGATGATCTGGCGACGAAGAAGCGGATCACCGCCCGCTTGCAGCCTTTTGTCGATACGGTGCTGCCCAAGCGGACGGTAAGGATCTCTATCGACGGCAGAGAAGAGCAGACTCTAGGTCCGTCGAGCTGGTCGGGCATCAGCTCGGGGCTTCACGCATTGCACTTCACCCCGCCGACGACGCCGCTGCAGTCCACGGTGCTGAATCTGCCGCCACCATTCGGTCTTCCTAGTATCACCGTCCTGGCTGAAGAACAAGGCTGGGGCATCATCAGTGATATCGACGACACGATCAAAGTCACGCAGGTATGTCACCGACTCTCCTCTACCACGTGGTAGCCAACTACTAACACAAGCGTAGTCCTGCGATCCCATCGGCATCCTGAAAAACACCTTCACAGTCGAGGACCCCGACCCCATCGCCGGCATGCCCGAGCTCTACAGCCACATGGACACGACCCTGCAGAAGCCAGCCTTCTTCTACCTCTCCGCCTCGCCGTACAACCTCTACCCCTTCCTGCGCCACTTCCGCAACGCGCACTTCCCGCAAGGCACGCTGATCCTGCGCGACGCCTCGTGGCAGAACCTCGGCGGCCTGATCGCCTCGCTCAACATCGGCACGCAGGAGTACAAGGCCGACCGCATCACCAAGATCCACGCCTGGCTGCCGCACCGCAAGTTCATCTGCGTCGGCGACTCCACGCAGACGGACCCCGAGGCGTACGGCGAGTCGATGCGCAAGTACCCTGGCTGGATCAAGGCGGTGTTCATTCGGAAGGTCACGGGCATCGCGCTTATGGATGAGGCGAAGAAGAATGCCCCTGAGCGGTTCGAGAAGGCGTTTGAGGGCGTGGAGAGGAAGCGATGGCATGTGTTTACGGAGCCGGCGGAGTTGGCGCAGCGCATCGATGAGTTGAGTCGGGATGAGAATGCGCTGGTGGGTGAGGAGTAGGGGCGAGATTGGTCGAGCATAGCTACCTAATGGAGGCATGGGAAAGACGTTCTACTTTCGCGCTTAGTGGTCCCCCAGCTTAGTCCTGCCTCGAGTGTATAGGTGCAATTTTGGACAACGAGCAAGTCATCACAGCGAATTATGAAGCATGGAAATACATGTATCTTGCAGCACGAGGAATGAGAACCTATGTCGTGAAAAAATTGATCTCGGTGAAGGACCACAGCATGCATTGCAGACCGGGAGCAAGTGTACGTATAGCATGCTCCTGAACTGTCCTCTGAGCATCTGGAATTCTTGCCCATATTCCACGTAACCACCTTAGACTCATATCCTCTCGACCTTCGAACCTTCCCTCGTCAGATACGGCTCCCACCCACCGAGTCCTTGAGTAATGTTGTCTTATAAGGACCGATGAGACAACACGAGCGTGTGACCGACCGTCGACCAGCCTAAATCGACGCGTGAGCTACTGATTTCCAAGCAGAAAGATGCTTCAGTTCGGGAATTCAGCTTGAAAATCGCCGTTTTTGCTGCACGTGGTGGAGGATCAGCGGACTATAAGATTGCGTCGTCGGTGGAGCAGGGATTAGCAATCTTGCGCTTCTTTTTGGGCGATGGAGGATCATCGTCGCTGTCGCTGGCGCTATCAAGCTCGTGGTCTGTTTCGTTGGCGAAGATTTCTGAAGCAAGCCGGAGACGCTTCGTCGGATGCGATGTACCGCGATGCTCTGTTAGGACTGAAGGTGTACGGTGTTGCCTTGACCCATCGTCCTCGGTCTGCCCGCATTTCACTTCACTCAGATGTCGGTAGAAGAAACGGCCGAAACCACGGCTGTAGAACCATGCTTCGTCGGCCATACCACCGTCACCTCTTAGCCGAGCCTTAGGAAGCTGTGCGAGATACTGTTTCACGCCGAGAATGTCACCCGATGCTTTTCCAGCTTCCAACACCTTGGTCAGCACTGCATCGTCTGTCTCGTACGCATTGTAACGATAGAGAGCGTCGATCGAGACGAGGTCTGGCAGCTCTGGTGTATCATTATCCTCATAACTTTGTCTGGCGAGATCGGTGGCTGCCTGTGCCGCGATCTCTCTGATCGTCATAGACGCGGCGATGGCCCCTTGCGAGTTCCGCATCGTATTCCGGACGAGCGGTGTGATGTACTGGATGGCCTTTGCGATGTGCGGATTACCCTTCACTTTCCCCAAATGCCACAAGGCCTTGAGCATTGCCTCATTTGCTTCCTGATCCTCCTGGGCTTGGGTGAGTAGAACCTGAGTAGCTATCTTAGCAATAGTGAAGTAATTCTGAATGAATCCCGACGTCGTCGAAACATTCTCAGCAGATTCTTCGGTTGTGTCGGCCATTCTGAGTCTAGGCAGAGTTGGCCAACCAAAAGCACGGCTCGTTTCGGAGAACACTGCCCTGACGAAAAGGAGGGAGGTAGAAACGGTAGTCAGTTGTTTGGCGTTTGTGGACAGCTCAGGTCAATGTAGACAGAAAGTTCTTGATACACTGCTGGAGACTCTATCGAAAGTGAAGTTGATGTTCGCGACCAGTTGGAATGGTGTTTCACATGACAGCAAAAGCTTACTTACATGTGATCATGACTTCTAACTTGTGCATCATTCA
Organism: Microcyclospora tardicrescens; assembly: GCA_003012245.1. Taxonomy (NCBI): domain Eukaryota; kingdom Fungi; phylum Ascomycota; class Dothideomycetes; order Capnodiales; genus Microcyclospora; species Microcyclospora tardicrescens. The sequence continues at coordinate 8,849 of PXOE01000033.1, forward strand.
GTATTCACGTTCTGAAGAACGAGATTTGTACATGCATGTTCATGTGATCATCTACGGAATGGTCGCTATTGAAGCTCCAGTCTCTCGATCTGGGTTGGTCAACCGTGGCCTCCCCATGAGCAGCCTGATGTCGTTACGCTTGACTTCATGATTCTAAGGCTGATCCTACAGCTGGATGTGGATATGCCCGTCCAAGAAGGGGTTCCTGGACGATGGATTTGATCTTGCCATGTCTGCGCAATGGACATCACTAGGTCAGTGAAGTTCCATTCGCTTGTTGCTCAAGGGTTTCAGGTCCGGCAAGTATTACTCGCACTGAAACGACGCTACAGCAAGACGCGTTGCGTATGGCGATAGCTATTCCGAAAAGAAATAAAAAATCTTGCCATCCTACTGCTTTTGAAGTGCCGGAAGGTGTTGTCATCGTCCAAAACAGTCAATCTTCAAATTGTGGTAGGGGATTGTCTCGATGACGAATTCGCCTTAGGGAGCTTTCGGCAGCCCAGTATAGTCGTCAACAGTGTCCTTGCTAAGTACATGGATGTTAAGGTGATACTTCACGGAGACATGGAGATTGATGTGAACTCCAATGGCTCGCGTCACGTGACACATTACATCACGGCTGCCGATCTGTTGATCTAGATGTCGATCCAGCGGAAGTCAATTGCTCCATTTCCACCATCGCCCCTCCAGCAAACAACGTCACCCGCGCAACGTGCTACTTGTGCTGGCGCTTCCGTCATGTTTCGTTGCCGGATGTACGATGGCCAGCGCCTACCGGGGAAACACAAATATCTCGATCTCGATCAATAGCTACCGCAGAAGACTAGTCTAGTGCTATTGGTTCCAAGGGGTACAGTATCAATCGTCATGGTCTTCATGTCGAGCTTCATATTCCTCCATCTTTCCTACCATCTCTCCGTACAATCTACCTAACGAAATCTCACCTTTCCTTACCAAGATCACCCCCTCATAACCACCATGTCTTCCGCTGCTAACGACGCAAAGGCGCAAGCCGCCCAGGCTAAAGACTCCGCCGTCAAGAAGCTCGAGAATGATGGTGTCGTGAACCCTGCTGGTTTCTCCATGGTCGGCTTTGGTGCCATCTTCCTCGCTGCCGTTCCCGTCACCTCATTCCTCACGCAGCGAAATGGTCTCCTGGAGCGCGCTGTCAATGGTGTGTGCCACACCGTCGCCTGGATCGGGACAGCTGGTGGGACTGGTACTGTCGCTCAGACCGGTAAAGTCGCTGCTCTCAGTACCCTCTACATCGCCTTCACCTATGCTTTGACTGGTGCCGCAAGCGCTGCTGGTCAGGCCGCTGGTAACAAGGAGGGTCGGGACAACAAGCATCCACGTGCCAACACGGCGAACCTCCGTGGTCTGCCATTGAGACTGTACTCGGCTCACTATAACTTGATGGAAATGGTGAGTGCTTGTCTATGTGCGGAGAGCTTGAAAGGGCATATCTTCTTGGTAGAAGAAAAGGCTTCTCATGGATCCGCCACGATCTTGAACTTCTTGTGCTAACGTGATGGACCAAAACAGTTCCCAGGTTTCGCTCTTACCGCTGCGCTCGCGCAGACCATTGCCCCCGGCGACCAGACTCTCATCAACCTGCTAGGTCTGCACGTACTCGCCAAGGTCTTCCTGTAAGTTTCCAGCTACAATTTAGCAACTCGCTGATGATGAATTGACGTGCTAACCACGATTTCAGCTACTACCCATCTTACCTCCTCAACCTCGATGCTCCACGATCGCTCGGACACGTCCTCGCGACTGGCAGTGTCATTAATGTGGCGCTGAAGCTGGCACAGAAGCCATTGTTGGGAATCTAGAGTAATGACGCGGTCATATAGAGGCTATTATTCTGAATCTGCCTAGCGTTACGAGAAGGAGAAAAAATAATGAGGACCAAAGTTGTAGCATGAGAAGAACTATACGGCATGATATATAAGCCATCTGTAAGAGAAATGTTAGCATTGAAAAGGAAAAACGGTCAGATTATGCAACGAGATACAGAACATGTAAAACTTTTCCACATTGTACGTTTAAGCATCAATGACTGTCTGTACAACTTTTCGTAACGGCGTAAGCACATTCCCCGGTTCTCATGCAAATATGCAATATTCACTCCCGAAAACCACCCATACGCCTTTTGTTTCATGTCATGCGATTCGTACTTTTCGCGCCTGCCATTTTCCCCATCCAACAACACTTAGTTCCCGGACCACCAGGTGTAATTGCCTGTCTCAGCCGCCGTGTCCCACAGCAGCGGCGACGAGCTGTTCGCCGGCCTCTCAGGCCAAGCATTCTTCAGCCCGACCCACGCCTCGAGCTCCGTCACCTCAGCGCTCGCTCCCTCGGCGACATACACGCCGAAGCCCGTGCTGCAGGAGCTGGCTGGGTAGATGCGCGTGGTCAGCGCGAAGCGGCCGTTGAGGTAGATCTCGAGCAGGCTGCCATCGAGGAAGACGTCGAAGGCGAGAGCCTCCGGCCCAGAAGGCAGCGTGTAGGGCGCGAAATAGCCGGTCACGGTAACGTTGGCAAAGCCCGAGATGGTGCTGCTGTGCGAGCGGTCGACAAGGATGGTGTGGTTGCTCGGCGAGTAGAGGATTTGGGTGGCTTCGCCAGCGGCGTCGGAGGCGGCGATCGTCAGGCCAACGTTGCCGCTGGACGAGGCGATGAGCGCGCGGAGGTGCATGTGTGAGCTGGCCGAGGCGGCGAGGAGTTGCGAGCTGGTATAGGTGGTCGCAGGGAAAGCGTGGTGGGTGGCGCCCTCGTGCAGGCTGTCGACAACGTCCGCGAGGGGCTTGACACCAAGCGTCTGCGCAGTGTAGAGGCCATTGGCTGACGGGATAAGAACGGCATTTCGGTCGTCGGCGACGGTATCATCATGCATGACGTTCTCGACTTCATGGACGAATAGCTCGCGCGGGAAGGTCAGGGAACCCTGGAAGCCTTGCTGCGAGGCGGAGAAGAGTCCGCCATCATCGACAAGATCTTCAGGTGCCCATGCCCACTGGACGCGACGATCGTGCTTGGTGTCGTTGAAGCTGGTGAGGGCGTATGATAGACCCCAGTCACCTGCACCGCCTGCGATGGGCGTGAACTGAGCGCTACCATTTGATCTTCGGGTTACCGTTCCCTCATTCCACAACGCCCAATGAGCGCTTTCGTGGAAACTGACATTGCCGCCCTCGGTGCCCATGTTCACAAAGTAGTGCAGGTCACCTTTGCTATCAAGGAGCGAGAAGAAGCCGGACACCTCAAAGTTGAAACCATATGTACCGGTGGAGAGCAGGGGACCTAGAGTCGTGTTATCCGCAGGCTCCCATAGCGCGCCGAGGAAGGTCCAGCTTGTGAGGTCGGCAGCTGGAGCAGTCCACAAGGGCATTCTTGGCCCAACACCTTTGATACCAGATCCATAGACTGCATAGAAATGCGGCTCAGACACGCCGAGTAGCTCATCCATCGCTGGCCATGGTTGCAAGAATGGATCTCTGAAGCCAGTAATGTTCCAGTACATCGGAGCAGTCTCCGTGGTGGCATCAATGATCGGATTACCTTCATACTCTTCCCACGTTTTGCCACCGTCGGTACTTAATGCCAGAGAAGTGGTCTCGGTGCCTGGGTGGTATGGAATCGACCAGCTAGTAGGCAGCCAACTGACGGATGTGTACATTAACAAGAGCGTACCATCGACCTCTCCCTGCAAATTCACGGGCTGGCCAGTGCCGCTGAAGATTCCCAAGCCATTGTAGTTGCCAAATCCAGTGGTACCGAGGGCTTTGGCTTCGCTGTCTTGCCATCCATTGTAGTCGGTCCATGTTACCTGACGAACATGTTAGTCTTACAAATGCTTCATCGTGCGTTATGTGGGGCCAGAGCATACCATATCCTTGCTGGTGGCGTATCCCCAGCTTATGTTGCCCCAGTTGATGTGCTGAGGGTGCCATTGGTCTTGCATTTGGTCAGCATCATGGATAGGAACAAGCTTATTTTGGTTGAACATACAGAATATGTGGTACTCATCCCTGGTCGGATCATACATTGGCGCACAAGGATCGTTCATCCATCCAGCTGGTGCCATGACATGGCTGTGAGGCCTCCATCGTGTGAAAAGCGAGTTGTTTCCTCCAGCTTGCACCTCATCCGTGGTGAGTATTGTGCAGCTTTGGGTTGGGCTAGGATTCGCTGCTGGGGCAGATGTTGTAGAGGCAGGGCCGTGATAGTGAGGCGGACCGTGGTGTCCAGGACCTTGTTGCGGACGACCCCATTGCCATTGACCAAATGATGGACCTCCCCAGGCAAAGGTAACAGGCAAAGCGCCCAACAGAGTGACGGCAGACGGGAAAGACTTCATCATTCCAAGCAGTAAAGAGTAGTCAAGAGTCCAATACCAGGATGCTAGAAGGCATACAGAAAATGCGCAAAGCTGGAAAGGTCCAACCCTTTTGTACAGCTTGTACAGTGTGACAATCCAGCTCCAGAACATTGTGTTGCGCCACCATCATGGCAGCTTCTACTGGCTTGGGGTCACGGCATCATACTGCAGAGGCACCGCTGGCCTAGACAGTCCACAGAGCCGCTATGGCGGCCGAAATATGATGTTATGGTTGAGTACGACGGCAAAATGGCAAGTGAAGGTAGTTCGAAGTATCGTCGGATATGCAGTCTCCCCGCATATAGAAGTGAAGTGAGGTCAAAATGGCCCCGCGAACCCGCCGAGCTGCTGCTTCTAATCGGACCGAATGACATCTACCGATGGAATCTGAGTCTAAAGCATATTTTGGCTGACAACGACCTCATTTATTTTGCGGGGATCTGGGGTTTGCGGAGTACAGGGTCATGTCTGTGCACTCGAGGTACTATCGAAGACCGAGAGATGCGTGCTGTCATATTAAAGGTTGATTGCCTACGGTCTCTCTTCGGCGGCACCTGTCTGGTCGTGCATCCCAAATGGCATTGAACTCACGTTTCTGGCCTCATAACCGAAGGACCTACGTACTGGTCGGCGTTTGATGGTACCTGTGCATCGAAAACACATTCAACCAGGAAGGGAGAGAACACAGTCCGTTGATTGATCGAGGTGCCCGTCAGGCCACAACGAGCGACTGTCGATCATCCCGGACTTCTTGCCCAGCTCTGATGTTGGGGCAAAGGACTTCTCTCGTCAAGGTCGATGGACAGGCCGACTAGACGCGTGCACATCAAAATGCTCAAGTCGACTGAGTAGATCAACGACATGCTATCGACCAATATGATGCAGAGGACCAATGTTAAGTTACCATCTCCCTCCTCGCGGATCTCAAGGGAGCGTCATGAACAAGTTATCATGTCGAGGAAGATCTCTGAAGAGATTGCTCATCTGTGCCCATGAGGTTCAAACCTTGTGCGAAGACCGATGTTTTACTGCTGCGGGAAGAGCTCTCCACGCCTTGCCATGTTGCTGCCTGGGTTTGTAGAGTACGGAGGACATAAAGAGCTTAAATGGCGACCCAGGCACAAGGATATGATCACCCAAGCACTCGAGGTCAAATGCCCAGATATGCTTGTTTCCTTGCAATGATGTAAGGTTAAGCATGCACAGTCTTCTTCAGGAGCTCACAAGCCACATCAACCAGTCAGCACACTCTAGCATGACGTTCAGGAGGAGCATAGAGGGGTCATATTGTGTTCAGGATTGCCTTGCTTCCCTGATTTCCAAGTTTCTACCAACAGGAATCGTCACCGAGGATAAGCACGCAAGGCGGCGTAAACTCCGAGCGTGTACGATTGGCAAGTCGACGTATTTATAAACTGTTCTGAAGCAGCTTTCGATCTACTCTCCTCCCTTTCTATATCCACCTCAGATCTTTAGGATAATTTATACAACAATTACCCAAATCTCATACCCCACGAAACTCAGCATGTCTGCACCACAGGTATGTTCCTCACGCTGCCAAACCATCCTATCCCACTCACGAACCTTTCATTCTAACAACATCATTGCAGGGAAAAGAAGACTACGGCGACAAGGGCCTCGATGCCGTCGAGAAGAAGTTTGGTGGCAAGATCGGGCACGGTGCCAACGACCCAGCTAAGATGAGAAGCACCAACGAGAAGATCGTACGTCTTGCAAAGAGTGACATCAAGGTCCATGCATGCTGACGATTTGGATTGCACCAGACCGACAAGGGCCGCGACTTGCTCGAGAAGGTGACAGGAAAGAACGTGCCGGATAAGATGTCCAACTAGGAGGAAGATGGAAGCGCCGCGGAGTAGTTAGGTCGGCTTATACGATCTGATAAATGCAATACATGACTTGGTGTTCGCTTGCCGAGCCGTCACGAGAAACGCCTGCCAGTGAGAGACCGTCGTCGTGTACCATGACTCTGTGACTATAGGCCACCCGGTGTGGCCGAGAGGACATCGCCCATGATCTTACTCTTCCTAACCACTTCCTTCGACCATCCAAATTCCACGGTAGGCTCGAACGAAGAATATTGACACAAACCTGGAAGGGCTAAGACCCTTCTATAATAAGATCAGTATCTGCCATCTTGTTTAAGTGAGATGAATGACTTGTGATGTAATTGTTTTGAACATGAGAAGATGTGTTCGCTCATGCAACCTAATGCTTTATGCTCCGTCGGCTATGATACACTTCCGACAGCCACCCTGAACAACATTCTTGATGATGTGGGCATGTGCGACTTTGGCCCCGACACTTCGGACGCTGGTTTCCTCCATGAACTTTCCGCCACTGGACGAAGAGCTCGGCCGCTGATCGGGATCGTAGCCCAGTTGGCTCAACAGCCGATTGATAGTTTGCTCCGAGGCTGTTTCAGGATTTGCCTTGAGCAGGCAGGTGAGGTGATATACATGACCGCAGGCGAAGCCGATCAAGGGTTCTTGCTCTGAGTATCCGTATCAGTATAAATACAAGCCGTTCAGAAAGACGGTGAGACTTACCATGTTCCCTGAACGGCTCACCACAGCCAACACAATGGCCAGGTTCTACCGCTTCGCTGGGATCCAGCTTTCGTCTTGCAGTGGGCAGGACCTCTTCGTCTTTTGAAGGTAGCACAGTTGGTGGATCTCGCACTGCAAGGTCCAGATGACTGGTATCTTCGTGCACGACGTCGAAGTGGACGGCATTCTTCCGACCAGCACGAAGAGTATCCATGCCCATACTGACCTCGCCTCGTAAAACCTTGGCAACCCCTTCAGAGATGGAGTGCTGAATCTCATACTCACGAACCAAACGTTGGATGCCTGCTCGCAGACCCTCTACTTCGAGACCTTCGGGAATGCGACGAAGCAGTTGAATAGGATCAAATGCTGTTCCAACTTCTTCAAGCAGACCACGGATAAATCTTGGCTTGTCCATACTATAGTCCAAAAGGTCGTCCCAAAGATCAGGATTCTCTTTTGCGAATCCGATAGCTTGACTTACATCACCAAGCCTGTCGATGATCAAATTAAGGGCGCGGTCAGTCTGCCCGGTCTGCGAACATATGTGGATGAGCTCAGGAATGTAGTCCTTCGTCTCGCAGATCTGGGCCGCCTTCTCGTAGTCGTATGTGTGCGCTGAAGTCAAGAAAGTCATGAGAAGCTCGCGATCATACTCAGCAAAGAGCGAAATGGCGAGATCACCGTGATCTTCCACGAGGGCGTGTCCTTCGAAGATCTCGCGCTGAAATTTTCGACGTGGCAATCGGGAGTCTTGCTCTGAAGGACCATACCACAAAGAGCGGAGGTAGAAGAAGAGAAATGGCTCAAATGTAGGTCCTTTGCCCTGCAGCTGCTTGATCACAACATCGGGCAAGACGGTACCTCGGTGCGCCTCCTCGACTAGAAGCCCAACAACTTCGCTGCTGGCCGCTTCCAATTCTGAATGAGACGAACGGGACTCCATCTGCTCGCGGCTGATTCTCAACACGAGAAGCCCTGGAATATCGTCGGCAACGCTTTCGAGAAGCTTTTCCTCTCTGAGTAGGCTCATAGCCGCATCAGCGTTCTGGGCACGGATATAACAGCGTAACGCGTCTCGTGCGCGCCCAGAAGCAAGGTAAAGCTTCGCCAGGGCGTCGACGAGGATCCGCCAATCACGACCACGGACACCACCCTCAGTTGTATCCTCAGAAACCTCATCGCTATCAAGGCGAGACTCGATAGCGTTCACCACACTAGAGATGTCGAACAGTTCCGGATCCCAGGTCTCAAGCAGTTCACTCAGCCTGGGCCGATCCTCAGCAATATAATGACCCAAGATCACGTCATATACCATATTTGGTAGAGGGGGATTCAGCTGCGTGCTTGGAATGTACGGCGTGATTTCGTCAAACTTCTCAGCTTGCGCGAACGTCCACACCCAGTGAGCCCACCGACTGCTTGCACCGAGCACTTTTCCGGCCACGATACCGGCTTGTTTCCACTGCCCGTCACTGACAAGCTGCTGTATCCACAAGTCGCCAATGCGTCGTTTTTCCTTCTGCGCGGCAGAGTGAGTTGACCTCATGCCACCCGTGCTTGTGTCGGAAACATCATCTGCAAAGAAGTCGGCAAGACTTTGTTTTGGTCTGGAGGGTGAGTCAGGCACCGACGAAAGGGACTGACGATCTTCCGCCGAGGCGTCGACAGCCTCAGGATGCTCGTCAAGAAGCTGCCAGGCCCCTGCGTAGTCTTCATGTTTGATTCGCCAATCCAAGTGATCCGATAGATCTCGCTTCACAGCAAGAACGCAGTCATACGGGCTTTGTATGAACAGCTTTAGTCCTGGCTCAACCAGAAAGGGATTGGCTTCTAATTGCCTCCTCGCTTGTGTGGAAGGTACGTCAAGGATCGAGCTCTTTGGGCTTGCGACCGAGCCTTTCCGACCACTCTCCTCTTTGTCGCTGCTATCCCGACTCATGATGCTAGCGTTTGAGGTGAATATGCGCTGCGCGTACCGTCCGCCAGACACTTGCCATACCGCTTCCAGAGCACCTCGCTGCTCAGCAACTGACGCTTCGGATTTGGGCGTCGGAATATGCAACATGCCTAGGTGATAGTCTTGAGCAGAAAGTGTTTCGAAGCGCGACATATTAGATAGCTCATCCACATCCAGTTCGTCGCCATTTATGATGTTTATCAGCCTCAACTCCGGAGCAAGACCTGTCTTTCGGTTCCTCGACTTCCTCGAACCAGAACCTGCGTCGCCGTCGGGGTTTGGGATAGGTTTATTGTCTTCATCTTTAGTCCTGTAAGCCAGGACAGCGAGCGACAAGGGCGTGTACATAGAAATGCCCGATATGACGCAGTCCGTGAACTCTAGCATGTGCTCGATCTCCACGCTGGCGATTTGCCTCTCACCAGGCCGTCTTCCCGCAGCATTACTGCCCTCGTAAACGTGCAGCACCCATGCCTTGTCACCCCAGCCTACAATCAACTTCTCGAACTTCTTTGAGCTTTTGCCAGGCAACTGAGTTCCGTGCCCATTGACAACCGGCGCATCTGTGTTGTAAATAAGCTCGTCAGATTCCAGTTTCCGATCATCAACCCACTCTGCTCTTGCTTTCCATACTCCGGCCATCTCTCGCCAGATCTTCTTGTTTGGTTTTGCAGCGTGCGCCACTCGTTTCCAAGCATCTTCAGAATCTTCACTCCCTAGTTTGAGATTTGAGCGCATAATCTTGATTCCTTCTTCGTTGACCCATACTACCCACTTCCCACTCAAGCTCCATTTGATCGTGCTGATACTTCCTTCCCCACTGTGCAGGATCGTATCTTTGCCGTTCTGACCACCCAGTCCGATGGTCCCAAGCCAGCCTGATGCTGCAGCTGCTGCAGCATTTGTGTTCGCGTCTGTGCTAGCTCCGACTCTTCCGCCCACCGTCACTATCAAGTTCCCTGCCAAGCCGCCTGACAGATATGTTTTATCGTTTTTGTAGTCGGGTGAAAGAGCGACAGCTTGCACAGGACGACCGAAGTTCCTCAATTGCACGTCTTTCGCGTCGACAAGAGACGATATGCATACATATCCGTCCAGTAAGGAAGTCGCAATGTATATCTGGTTGTTAGCTGTGTTTGAGATTGCCGGCGGTTGCTGCGTCTTCTGGACCCGAGAATTTGCTGCGTCCTTGCTTTGGGTAGGTTTCGATGAAGAGCCACTCCCACTCTCCTGCCGAAGAAACTTCGGAGGAAGCGGTGTTGGTGAAATCGATATGCTCGTTACCGTTGCGTGCCGGGTTGTGTGGTATGTTCTGAGTGGTTGGAAGTTAGGCAGCGCGAGGACATGTACGCTCCCGTTGTGCGTGCCCATAACCAGCTTGTCGCCGACTGCCATGAAGGCTGATGTCGAATCTCCATTGCGGTATACATTGGAGAGGTGCGCGGTCGCTTTCTCGTACTTCAGCTTTGGTTCTTCTTCCTCCTCCTCCTCGTCATTGTCCTCCGCGTCTTCGCTAACATTGTCCTGAAAGCCGCCCGTCGAAGGTGGTTGCTCGTCGTTGTTGTCCGTCGCCGGACGGTCAGCAGACATGCTGCGTCTCTACAGGCATCGAGGCGGAGCGTGTTGCGACTCTACAGTCATGTTACTGCTGATGTTCCAGGCGTTGCATGTGCTTTGCCAGAGCTTGGAGCAAGCGGCATGTGATGTCAAGCGGGAGTGGATGAGCTCGCCTAAGCTTGCACGAGACTGAGCCTTGGATGGCAAATAAACCATCAACTCCTGGTTGAAACACTTATACTGTTAGATCATGTCATCGCAAAAGGCGACCTACATTGCATTTCATGGCATCGTGCAAAGTCTTCTATTTCCACGAGTCTTGTCGACGAGATGTCATTCAGTGGTCAAAACACATTTTCCGCGCGAAACACGAAACCGATGCGTCCAGAAATGTCATTTCACAAACACCGCAACATATTGCGTGAACAACAGAGATCATCGCGGCACCTCACCGGCCATCGGGGAAACTGAACCAACTTCCAATGGTAACATCGAAAAGCGGAAGACGAATCGCACGCAAGCCGGAAGCAATTCTCTCAAGCGTGTTGCCGTGGAAGCTCAATGGTCGAGAAACCTCATCAAAGGCCGTGGACGACGGCTACACGTTGATCCTAACATTGATACCAAAGATGTGACAGCGTACTGTGCAGCTGAGACATATAATGTTCACGTCGCGCGCCAACTGCTTGAGAAGGAAGGATATGCACCCGATCCATGGAACACCGGTCTCTTTCCTCAAGTGTTGCATGGACAGATCAACGCGAACGTGCTAGGTGGTCGCGATGCTGGCAAAGGCGAAGGGGATGTTTTCGTCTTCCCATCAGGCAGTATTGTAACCTGGAATGTGCCGGAGAAGGTGGCAAATCATCTCGTGCGTACAGTACTTTCGAAAGCGGCTGCGGGTGGTCACCTGGAAAGACTGGAAGTCGAGGACCTCCAGTATTTGGAAGACCCGTCGCGCGAATCTAGCACTATTGTTGGAGACACTATCATACTTGGTACACAGGTCCCGGGCTCACACGATGCGGATGCTCGAGCCAGTCCTTCGGACAGTGCTTCCGGCACATCCAAACATGAAGTAGACACGGTACTGGCCAAGATAGCATTCTCCTCTGCTCTGGCACGCTCGGCAAAACTGGCGGTACTCGAAAACAGCCTCATGTCCTACTTTGATAGCACTCGGTCAATTCCGTCGACTCTTTCCGCCGGCCATAAGCTCCGCTTCACTCGTGCATTCATTCTCCGAAAGACTGGCGAACTGCTATCGCTTCGGGCGCAGCTGAACCTATACTCAGAGCTTACAGACTCTCTTCCCGACCTCTTCTGGGACTCTCCATACGAGCTTGGGTTGGAAAGCTACTATGAAATGGTCGGTCGTGCTCTCGATGTAGGTGTACGTATCAAAGTCCTGAACGAGAAGATGGATTACGCTAGCGAGATTGCTGCGGTACTCCGAGAAAGGCTCTCCGAAAAACATAGCACAGGGCTGGAGTGGTTGATCATTGGCCTTATTAGTGTCGAAGTGTGGTTCGCCTTAATGGGCATGTGGAGAGAACACATGAACCCAGAAAGCACTGACGCTATGATGAAGGAATGGTTGCGAAGAGAGCTTGCCAAAGCTGATCCTGATCAATAGGGTGGAGACACCTTTGACTTGCACAAGCTGGTCTAGTCTATAACTAATAGTCCAATTCTGATCATCGCTGAAGTGTACAACGAATCCTCCCCACCTATCACTCTCTACTCTGGTGTCTTGCCACCTTACTATCCAGCCTTTTTCATCAGCACAAGCGAACAACTTGGACTCAAGATCAGTCTTTCGTTGCTTTCACCCGTTATGGCGTGCAATCTTGCCATTGTCGAATTTACGCAATCTTCGCTTGTACCAGCCTTGTCCGGATTGGCCTCGCGCCATCTTACTACTGGGGACGCAGAGCCGAACGCAGCTGCCATCTCGGCAAGCGTACTGGGCGAGCCAAAGAGGAATGGACCTGGAGTGCCATCTTCGAGGGGTGGTGCGGAAGGCACGCCGTTGAGATCCCAGTCCACTCGTTGCAGAGACGATTCGTCGAATACAGATTCCTCGTTGCCGGTTCCCATCCAGGGAAGTAGAAGGTTTCTATAGCCACTCCTTGACAGTCGATTGCCAGGCTTCATGTATGGCGCTAACATCCCATCCTCGAGCTCGGACAACACAGCTTGAATCTCCTTGTGCTTTGGATGAGAGGGATGGACGTACATCGAACTACAGGTGAAGATGGCTAATGTTCCGCCTGGTCTCAGACACTTCGCGGCCGCAGCATAGAAAGCCGGAAGATCCATCCAATGCACGGCCATGGCAACGGTGAGGACGTCCACCGTCCCAATCTGCTCATCAGCCAGAACACTTGCGCAGTCCTCTCCGCCAGCGACCCGGAACTTGGTTCTTTCTGTCACACCTTTGGTCGCGGCGTCTTTGGTTGCTTGGGAGATCATCTCTGGACTAACGTCACATCCAATGAGTGTATCGAAATATTCCAAGAGATCCCAGGCAGCCTTCCCAGGACCTGTGCCGACATCGAAGACAAGCTTTCGCGGTCCTTGATGAAAGTCAAGGATAGTGTTGTAGATAGGTGAGGGGTACGCGCCACCTCGTCCAGCAGCATAGTCCGCTGCTTGCTGTGGTGTGAAGCTGCGAAATGTCTCGTCGCGGGAGGTCATCGTGTCAATAGAAGTTGAAGCTGTGATTCAAGAAAAAGCAGCTTTTTCAAGTATGCTGATTTGTCTACGTAGAGCCGTGCCAACCTCCAAGATAACGACCCTATGAGCAGCACATAGACATATAGATTCGTCTCTTCAATTTGATGCTCATTGCTGTATCACCATGAGCAGATTATGATCGTCGTTGACTCACTCATACTGTCGAAGGATCCAAACTCTAAGGGCCGGCCATCCTCCGTGAGTGCACTGCCTCTTGAGCTTGTTCGGAGCTCTGCAATCATTGAAGTTCGGCCCGTTGGTTGGGTGAGTCATCAGTGAAAGCGACTCCACCACCAATTCTCGTTGCAACATCACCAAGGTCTAGCCGCGTACCACGAAAGTTTACGAGACGACCTTCGGGGCCAATATACTCAACCACTCCGTCGGCCTTTCTAGGAGGCACGTCTCCGGTCCGGTGATCGTCTGCTTGCCTGGTCTGATGAAGAGGTCCATGCTGCGTGTCTATGCAGTCTCTTGTGGTCTGTCTACGTACCACGAGCCGCCTGCATACTTGCTAGACAGACCTTATCAACCACTGAAGGAGTGCAGAGGTCATAGTGCTCTCAGCTCCATGCTCCCTATGCAATATCGTCCGGTTATCTTAACCCAGGGAGCACGCTAAAGAGAGTGTGGCCAAGATGATCATGATGTACTTGTGGAAATTCAGCACAATGAGCTTCCTATTATCTTATTGAGGTCGTGCAAGATCTCGGGCAATATCGCATTCTGCGGCAGCATATTGCACACGCGGTATACGATGCTTGAAGAGTCGTGCATACGAACGGGCGGCATGTACCGAAGCATGGAGTGCCAATCCGTGCCAATCGACATGCTCATTGATGCATCGGGGATCGGGAGTTTGCTGCCCGGCTGAGGTGAGCATCAAGTGCGAACTTACCAGAGGTAAAGCTTTTCCGAGCTCATATCAAGAATTAATGTAATGTTGAGTCGCGATGGGATGAACACTTAAAGTGGTGCTGCAAACATGCTCACCGTAGATGGCTGCTCGAACCAGCTCGGGCTTGTTTGTAACTCTTCCTTTCCCTACTCGTCTGCACCTTTTAACCATGCATTTCTACACACTTGGTGGCAGCGGCCGCACCGGTCAGCTTCTGATCGATGAAGCCATCAATAGAGGTCACACCATCACTGCGTTGTGTCGCGACCCTAGCAGAGTGGCTGCCCGGCCTGGTTTGACTGTGCTCAAGGGTACGTGGAAGAAAATGATTTCCCATCGGTAGAAACACAGCAGAATATGCTCAGGGGAAGATCACAGGCACGCCTTACATCAAAGCCGACATCGAGTCTTCCTTCACCAATCCTTGTGTGCCTAGCGCCGTCCTGGTTACTCTCAGTGCGATGGGATCAGACAACCCATTCAGTAAATACACGGCCCCTCTGGACACGCTCGAGAAGAGCAATCGCAATGCGGTCGAGGTGATGAAGACGCACGGTGTGAAAAAGATTGTGGTGATGCAGGCGCGAGGCGTCGGCGAGAGCTCGCAGCATATGAGCATCATCACCTTTTCGCTCATTAAGCACAGTTCGTTGGGGATCCAGTTCGCAGATCACGCCAACACGCTCAAGATGCTCCAGGACGAAGGACGAGACGGCGCTTTAGACTGGGTCGCACCACGACCTCCCATGTTGAAAGGCGATGAGAAGCTGCCATACAAAGACATGGGCGATCTGGGTAGAGGCGCGGGCTTCTTGGCCAGCTGCTCGCGTGGCAGTGTGGCAAAGTTCATGGTTGATGCTGCAGAGTCGGACGACTGGAATGGTCGTACGCCCGTCCTCGTTAATTAGATCGGACCTGTTGTGTCGTTTACTGTATTTTGAATGATGGCGTGAATCTTAGGTTCATATCAGGCGTCGTGGAGCCGTGTGTAGGTCAAAAAGAGATTGACAGATCGCTGTTGCCACAGCAGTCTTGATTACCTTTCGGTGTACTATGCACACGGGACGTTTTCTGCCATTGGAACCTGATATAGCGTAGATACTTGCAGATGTATAGTGAGAGGTGCATCAATGCTGGATGCGAAGCAATCCTCAACACCATCTAACTGCTCGTGCCGACCAGCAGCCTGACTACTAGTAGAAAAGCTTGAATCAATCTTGTTTTGCACCAATCTTGCCTACCCGGCGCAATCCCAGTGCACCTGTGAGAGCAACAGAAACCATCATGGCAAACAAGGTCCAGAAGACAGCACGATACCCATCCATCAGGGCCTTTGGGGATGACTTGTTGACTTCCTCTGAATTGGCGGTGACTGATTCGGTGATGACCTGAGTTATCGTCAATCCAATCGACGTGCCAAGTTGCGCGCAGGTGTTGAAAACTGCGCCACCTAAAGCCTGAGTGCGTGTGGGAAATACAGCGGAGATGATGAGCAGACCAACTGTGAACAGAGTGTTGGTGCAAACTTGCAAGAAAACCTATGTGAGAATGTGTCAGTGGCACGTTGAGCCATGTCAAACAGCAGATGATGGGCCATCACATTCACTTACCTGTGCGGTGAACGCCATGTACCAGTATGGCCATTGAGGCTTGATGACCGCCATGAGGAGTGGCGACAAAGCGGTAATCGCGGATGCAGTCAATACGACTAGCATGACTGGCAGTCTATTCACAAAGAAACCAATCGAAATGTTGATTAGCACCGCCGTGATAAGGGCCGGGAGAATCCGGATTGATGCTTCGAGTGCTGTGTGGCCTTGGACTTGCTGAAAGCTGAGGACGGTCAGTATCTGCCCGTTGTATAGCACGAGGTATGGGCAGGGGACTCACAACAAACTACAGAATAGCTCCATATTGTTGCTGACTGCATTGGAAAGCAATACCATTATACAAATGCTCGTGAAGCTGGAATTGCGCCAGAGCGCATTGGGCATCACTGCTGGACGATTGTGCTTTACTTGATAGTTCATCCACCAGATGAATACCGGAATCGTGGCGACGCTGATCACTAGCAACGCAATGTTGGATGCGCGGCGAATGTTGTTGATATCGGATGAGAGCATACTGTCGGTGTCAGCTCTTTGTATCAGCTCCACCAAAAGATGCAAAAACTTACGCCAAAACGTATGACAGAATTGTGATTCCAGCACTGAGAACTCCCGTTCCTACCCAATCAATGTCCAAAGCGAGCTGCTTGCATATCGTGTGTATAGGTCTAGGCCGAGGATCGTGTGGCAAGGCCCAAAAGCCAAACACACCTAGTGCAGCAGTAGTAGCCCCAGCAAGGTAGAATGCTGGGCGCCATCCGACAGTGTCCACAAAGACACCTCCAAGAACGAGACCCAGCATGAACCCGAGTGGGCTTGAGAAGCCTAGACACGAAAACCCAAGGTTCCGCGGTCGCCCATACGCAATGTTGGTAGATATAATTGAAACAGATGCTGGAACGGCCAAGGCGAAGGAGATACCTTGCAGGCCGCGGAATGCAATGAGTTCGGCACCATTTCGTGCTACACCACAAGCAAAAGCACTTGCAATAAGCAACATGTTGGCCGCTAGTATCATAGGCCTTGTACCCACAACATCTGTAATCGATCCAGCCAGCATTAAACATGCACCGGCTGTGAGGTAGAAGACGGATGTTGGCCAGAGAAGTAGACCAGTCTCTAGCTTGACCGTGTCGATGATAGCAGGCAAACCAACCACAGCAATTCCATTGCAAAAACTAGAAAACAGCTGCAGGCCGATCAATTGAGCAATGACAATCACTGCTCGGCTCGTTGAAAGGACTGTTGTTGTTTCGTCGCTTAACAATACAGTAGGCGATTCTTCCGCTGGCAATGCAACGCTTTCGTGAGATGAAGTGGAAGCGGGAGGGTGGGCGTTGATTGCGACATGCTCCGACTTTGGCTCGAGCGTCTGCAGCTCGAACGTCGTTGTCGTTGTCGTTATTGTCGCCATTTCTTGAATCGATGAATGGGAGAGTAGCCAGGCACAATATCTGGGCGAGTCAGAATGTGTTTAATGCAGCGGCGTGGAAGGATTACTCCGAGCTCGGCTTGCTAGTGGGCAACTTCCTTCTCAGCTCCCGGCTGAAATCGCAATTTGCGGCGGATGGATATGCTTTCACCATCCATGATCACGAAAGAATTAGAGCATCTTATGACACAGGATAGCCTTCTGATATCTGCTATAGAGATCAGAAACGAATTGGAGCAGAGTCAAGATTATGACTCATTGCCCCGACCATTGGCTACGCAGGATATATGGAAACTATCTTATGGTCTTGGCCCAGGAAATCTTCCTTGGCACGTTGAGAGTAGAGCGACATTCGCATTACATGCCGGATTGGAGGGCACTGTTCACGACACTTCCGATCTCGCGGGCGTATATCAGGGTTGCCAAATGACGAAAAACATCTGTAGGGTCCGAGAACTGCTCGTGAGTCACGATTTGGTGGACCGATCACATAAGCCTGGTTGATTGGAACCATTCTTTGTTCTTATTCCTTATAGCTATCCTGATATCGGACTGGTTAGCTATATAGTCATACCATACGACTATGAGGTATAAAACAAGCGTCGAAGCTACGCTTGAGCGGATACCATAACAAGCTTACTCATGTTGTATCGATAACAGTATTTGAGCATATGGGACATGCGGGCGAATGGTGAAAACATGTAATCCACATAGGACGATACGCGGGTACTCGTAGGCTACGACCTCAGTAGATTCATCACTCGGAGGAATTGTATTCTCATCTTCACAATCGTACCAACAACACTCATTCATGTGGGAGTGGTGCGGCAGGCGATGTGTGCATATGTGGAGGATGAAAAGGATGGAGGTCAGTATCAGGAGGTGTGTCGGGGAAAGAAGTTCTCGAGGCACGTTCAGGGCTGCTGGGGTATGCTGCTCGCTATCATAGGCACACGACTCAGTATCACGCTACCAGGAGGATAGTGAAAAGTATTGTTTTCGCGATCGGACCGTCGCCGCAGTAAGACAAGTCTCTATATTTCTTCAGTGGCCTGAGTAATTGTAGTAGTCTTCGAAATGTCCGACTCCATCTTGTAACTCTCTTTTGGAGAGTCCAATCGATGGGAGCGACCAGAAAACACAGAGTGATAGGCGGAAGAGAGGCGACTCCAGGAATCGCGGAATTGTTTTGAGAGCACGCGGTCCCAGAGGGATTGGGACACAATCATGCATACGACCATCAGCCCGACGGACCACTCTAAGCTCCTGAATTAAACATCATCTCGTCAGCTAAGCCTCTTCTGCAATGGATGGATTCCCGGAAACTTACGACCAGATATAGATTCTGCCCACAACGTAGGTCTTATCGGGGTTGCGCGCGCTGATAGCCGTCGCAGCAAGCCTCGTTATGCTCATTGCACAAGTGAAGAGACCCAGCGAGAAAACCAGAAGAATCTTGATCCTTGTCTTGTCGTGCATCTTCAAGCTCAGGATCATGTGGATAGGAAGGATGAGAATGTAGATGTCGGAGATGACATTGAAGATTCCGGTTGGGCCTCCTGGCACCGACTCTTTTGCGCAATGCCCCTCGAGTGTAGGTTTCCAGGCTTTCGCGATGGGCTGACACTGGAAGAGATCGTACAAGAAGTCGCCGAGGTAGAAGGCTGTGATGATCGCAACGCCTCCCCAGATCAGCCAGCGCATGTAATTTGCTCTGTTGAACACACGTGCGTATGTGAGGAAGAAAGCCATCTTGGTGAGCCAGTAGATAGGTCCAGGTAAAAGGCCAAGGATGAAATAGCTCTTAACAGTTCTGGTCAGTTGAATCCTCGTTTCCGAAACTCTTGGCCGAGGCTTACTCTGTACAAGCCAGGGGCTTTGTCTTTTGGAACATCGTAAGAGTGACGACCAAAGCCGTACTGGAGAGCTGAGATTCATCAGTATTGACATGGCAGAATCGGGCGCAACGGATCATGATGGATTCACCATTCAAAGCAAGGCCAAACTCTGCCGTCATCATGGCCCAGGCAAGTATGCAAAAGCCTGGACGAAATCGTCAAAAGCAGCCCGAACCAACGAGGTAGCAGATCACTAACAATCATCGACACCAAAGGCCTTTAGAACCACCGCGCGCGCATACATTCGCGCTGACAAGAACAGCGTATTCAATACAAGCAAGACGATAACGACGATCTGGATACCAGAGGCCCAGCCTTCTGATGACCAGTCCGGCTCCACGCCTGGCGGAGGGTGAGCGAGGTAGCCGCTCATGATGTCGAGGTCGGCGAACACTTGAGGAGCAGGCGGACGAGAGGTTTCGATTTGAGCATCCGCCGTGTATCAAAAGATGCACGCGGAGGCGTACAAGAAGTAGGTAGCCAAGCAGAGGTGCCAGACCTTCGGGACGTTCTCAGATGCTCATTTAGATGAGAAGGTCAGTATGTGTGAACCGGTCGCTGGCGCTAGTATTCCTATCATTCCTTCGGGCGGAGCTGTGTGCCGTCGGTGGCGCTGGTGCAGAGGGATTGATATGCATGATGACAAGGTCTAACGCTGACATCCATTCGACAGGATTGCGAAATCTTTGGCGATCAAGACCGCTGAAGGATGATCTCTCCACCACCATAAGTCGGGGCCGCCATATGCAAGGAGTATGTGTGCATCCTTCAGCCATGCCAGGTGTCGGTTCGAATCTACATACCTCTGTACTCAGCAAGGATGAGCGAGCGGCAGATCAGCAGTGAGACGGCCGGCCCCCAATATGATCAGCCTGCCGGGGGATCTGCATGCGACATGTTATAATATTCATGCATGATTGGATGTTACCTTGGTTACTCACATTGCAACAATACAATGGTGCCCACCCCCACGGAGTATCTCAACATCATGCCGCATATGCGAAGACGTGCTTACAGTACACGTGCGCTAGCATGTAGGTAGCTGCAAGGTATGTATGTGAGCGTGAAGTTGGTACCGACACCGATGCACTTGCGCTGATTCTTCTCACCTGCAATTGCAGATCGCTACCGTCGTTAATGATTCCCCTGCCTGCCTGGGTGATTGCATGGTTGCTCACATAGACTTCCCGCTACTCGGAGATCCCGGGCGAGGCACTGGCACGCCGTTGAGCTTGTCGTGCTTGTGTTGCTTGTGCCCGCCTCCCACGTCAGCGTATGCGAGATTAAGATGCATTATGACTTACAACTTCTTGAGCATTGAAACAGTCCATCTATACAGAGGCCAAGTCCAGCGGTATTCCTCGAGCATTGCACTTTAAGTAGTATCTGTTCAAGGAGAATTCCTGCGATCCAGAACCGAGATATGGCCACGACGTCAGGCGAGGTGGCCGACGAAGTGGCAGCTGCTGCACCTGCCATTGCTCGACAGGACACCGAGAACACCAATGTCGTAGTCGATCCTCTGGAGAACTATACTTTCCCTGTCGCCGAATTTGCCAAGGCGAGAAGTGACCAAAGAGGTCGACCGCTGCCACAGATCATCGCCCATCGTGGCTACAAAGCCAAATATCCTGAGAACACATTGCTGGCATTCCGCGAAGCAATCAAAGCTGGCGCCACAGCTCTGGAGACTGATACACGTCTCACGAAAGACAAGGTCGTCGTACTCAGCCATGATCCTCACCTGAAGCTATTCGGACATGACAAGAAGATCGTGGACTCCACATGGGACGAGATCAAAGACATGAGAACGTCTGCGTCGCCACATGTACCTATGCTCCGTCTTCAGGATCTGCTTGTGGATCTGCTACAGCCAGAATGTAAAGGCATCTGGGTCCTTCTCGATATCAAGTCCAACGAAGACCCAGAGCCCTTGATGCGGCTCATTGCGGCAGCAATCACGAGTGTTCGGGTGCCATCTGGTGCACAGCCATGGAATCAGCGGATATTCCTTGGCTTATGGGCAGCCAAACAGCTAAAGTTAGCAGCGACGTTCCTGCCAGGATTCCCTGCTCTACAGATCGGATTCAACTTCCCATATGCGCGGCGCAATTTCAGTGATCCACATCTTGGTTCACTCTTCATGGTCGAGTCGCTTTTGGGTCTTGGTGGAGGTGGCTTCATTCGGAATCGCCGCACAAAACCTGGACCTACCATGGCGTGGACTGTCAATGACCGAGACCACGCGGAATGGTGCGCACGACGCCAGTTGGACGGGCTCGTTACAGATGATCCCGCCGCCATCAGTCGGATCTGGGAGCAGTTCGAACCTGCCAAAGAGCCATGGATGCCGGTCTCCTTCAGAGCCTATCTCCACGTGCTCTACATCTTCTATCTGGTCAATTTTCGATTTGCGTGGTTTATCAAGGTTTTGCGGCTGGACGAGCCTACTTTACGTTCGGTTGTGGCTGGGGTCAAGAAAAGTCAGTAACATCAATCGCTCCTACCGAAGTGAGGCACTTCCGGTACTGAAGCTTTAAATCTCGGTTGTTCTCATTGCGATAGTCTTATCTTGTCACTATGTAGCATCTTTTCGGGTCATCGGTAGGCGTGAGGCAGACATTTAACCTGCGAATAATGCATACGCGACACAGCATCGGCCACTCGCGAGCTGCCAATATGGAATAGAGTTATACTGTTGGAATCTTCACGTATGCACGTTGCCGCCTGTTTGTATATCTATATAACCAAAGTGGTCCACATGCGCGAGAATCTCGGTGCGTCCAGGGGAGCACAACAAAAATCGTATGATCCCGTGTATACTTTATCACCAGTTCTGAGTCGTCATCTCTACAGGCGCAACTCACTCACGCCGTACCCGAGCCAACGTCGCGGCGAAGCATGACCACCGCAGGCTTGGACGCGCATTTGGCCGCGTCGTCCTTGCACCGCTGGCCCTCGACGGAACTCAATGCTGCCTGACGCGCCTCTTGGCTGGTCCAGGTCACGGCGGCCTCGTGCGAGAAAGGACTGTCGGCCGGTAGCTGCCACAGCTGCCACTTGACGAGCACCTCCGGGCCCAGCAGCCGCGCCGTCAACGGCATGTGCACTCCGAGATAGTATTCAGCGTCAAAGGCAGCGTCCTGTGACCACAGGATCTGCTTCCGGTCAGCGCTCTAGGCTCGTGAGATGTGCTCAAAGCGGCTTACCGTGAAGGTCACCGGCATACTGTTGGTTGCAGATGGCAGCGTTGATGTTTGCTGCGAGATTGGTTGGGGTGGAACGGTATATGCTTCATCCAAGGGCAAGAAACTTACATGTACGGAATCATAATCATTGCAGCCTTTGTAGCACCGCAGATCCTGCAGTTAGGAGTTACCTACCTAGCCAGCTGCAATATCCGGGACTTCACTGCAAGGGATACGCGACTCACAAATCGAAGTAGCGAGGCTCGTCACGTGTCTTCGACGTGGTGTAGCACACCGCGGCGACACAGAGATGATGAGATAGATGGAATCCAACTCTCATTAACAACAAGCAACGAAGACGAAAGTTGCATCCAAGATATCTGCTCTGTGCTGCGAAGATGTATCGCACGAGCAGAGGACTGCTCATCCTCCATGCTGAATTCTATCACAATTGGAACTCAATCGGGCTTAATCTGAAAGCCAGGATAATCCTAGTACTGCAGCCGAGATAACGACATCTCAACCAACCCTGCCGATCTCGATGCACTTGATGGTGCACAAGCTAATTGCCTTAATAGGCTGCTGGCGCAACCTCACCTTTTCCTTCAAAACTATCGCGCCTCTGTATGACCGGGACGGCAATGCAGGTGTTGAGATGGAGCTCCTGCTGCTTTGAGACGGTGCCCAATGCAGAGGGACACAGCGAATCAAACTTACCTCTGCGACCACGCCGAATGATAGAAGCCGAGCGCCTTCGGCTGATTTATAGCAATCAATGTGCCATCGTACTACTGGCCGACTGATGTGTCCAGAGGATGTATCTGCATGACAACTGTTCCCTCTTCACGACCCACTACCACCTCGTCCGCAACCGCCTATCTCGCACCCATGGCAGAGACGCTTGCATTAGGTGATCTGCATCACCCTCGCATTGTCTGTCTCCATGGAGGTGGGATGAATGCCTCAGCCTTCCGCCTGCAGTGCCGCGGCCTCTTTCGCGCGCTGCAGGATCATTTTCGCCTGGTCTTTGTCGACGGCCCCTACGAGTCCTCACCTGATCCATCCGTGCTCGCCACATACGCACACTTCGCTCCATTTCGACGCTGGCTCAGGTGGCAGCATGATCAGCCAGACCCGGGTGCCAGTGCGATCTGCCAGGCGGTTCATCAGGCGCTGACAAGCGCGCTCGAGGCCGATGATGCCACTGGTGCAGACGGCGAATGCGTCGCTGTTCTGGGTTTTAGCCAGGGCGCAAAAGTCGCCGCTAGCCTACTACTCGAGCTACAACTGCGTCGCGCAGCCTCGCTGCCGCCAGACCCAGTCCCGCATTTCCGTTTCGGCGTCCTCCTCGCCGCGCGAGCTCCTGTGGTCTGCCTGACGCCCGAGCTGACCGACTCGCTGGCCCTCGCTGACGCCAACGAGGTCACCACGGGCAGCTTCACCTCGATCACAGGCTATCATTTGCAAGGAAGCGACCACGTGCTTCGCATACCCACGCTGCATGTTCACGGTCTGCAGGATCCAGGTCTCGCTCAGCACCGCCAACTACTGCATAGCTACTGCGATCCTGGCACAGTCTCGCTGGTCGAGTGGGATGGCGATCACCGGGTTGTGACTAAAACTGTGGATGTCGATGCAGTCGCTAAACAGATTCTACTACTCTCCGAAAAGACCGGTGTCTTGAAATGAATTGACTGCCCTAGGCGGCATCAGTCTGATACACTAGATTGTGGTTCCGGTATAAATCTGCATCATTTCGAAACGACACAGCTTACGTCAACGTGCCATCAACAGTATGTAGTCGCTACTACTGATAGCTTGACTACCTCTCAGGACAGTGTATCTGCTAGCTAGCTGTGATTTCGGTGTGTGATGAACCTTCAATAGGAATATCAAGCACAAGCTCGAGCTTACAGAAGGATTCATGCATGTCAGACGAGATGCATTCTGTCGGCGCTGATCGTTACTATTCCGAGCTTAGCGGAAGATATTGAATTACTAACCTACTTCTGATAAGGATTGCCTTGCATTCAGCATTTGGTCTTCTTCAATTCATTCATTGATCCGCACGTGGGCTGGTCTGCTAAACCATGTCGTCGGATGCCTGCTGTTTGGCTAGGCGCATCTTTAGATATGCGCTCCGTTCTTACACGGCCATCCCGATACCCGGATGCTGATACTAAACCACACTATCGTGGTCTGCATGCGTCTCATCTGCCACGACCTTCTCATTCATGTTCTTCAGTATGGCTCGTGCTCGACAGAAGCTGGTTCTTTGCGGACCACAAATCACTTCGGTGCCCTCGGTACGTCTTGCTGAATTGCAAAAGGTCTTGACCAAGTACCCAAAGGTGTGGCAGAGCCTCGTTCATGTTGTCGAGAGCCTTCCAGACTTGTATCTCCAAATCCTCAAAGGCGATGACGCCCTCTTCCGTATGAAAGCTCCCAAGTGGTTCCAATCACTCCGAGACTGGATAGAGTCAGGGAAACATGATGTTACCATTGACCCTCTGGTCAATTATGCCTCGTTGCCATGGACGGTAGTCCTCCAAGTCGCCATGTACCTAGAGCATCTGAGTGCATCCAGTGCCAGTACACAGCTTGACGAGCTTCTCCCTACTTTGAAAGACCATGGCGTCCAGGGATTCTGCGCCGGGTTTCTCACCGCGTCTGCCATCGCTTTGTCCAAAAACGAAGAAGAATTCATCTCCAATGCGGCAGTCAGTGTACGTCTTGCCATGTGTATTGGCATCTACATCGACGCTGATATTGCGTCTCTGGGTTTCGAGCGCCCTGTCTGTGTCCTGTCTGCGAGGTGGAAAGCGGGGAATACGACGAGAGGAGGCATTTACTCCATTGTCCATGAGTATGATAGTGTAAATCACTCCAAACGACAAACGCATTGAGAACCTCTGACTGATCACGAAAAAGGCGTACATCTCGTGTGTGACTGATCAGACCTGCGTCACCATAACGGCTCTCGCTCAAGACCACAGCCGACTTGTGCAAGATTTGGGACAACGGGGTGTCAAGGCCAAGAAGATCGACATCACTGGTCGCTTTCATCGTTCTAATGTGCATCGAGCTGCCGCAAGCACACTGCGCGAAGTTGTCGCCACCCTTCCAGATCTCCAGTATTCTTCAGCCGCAGGCCCAGAGGTTCCCCTTCGCTCAAACGCCGATGGTCAACTCATGAGCAACACTACTTCCGTCGCAGAAATGGCGATCAACACTATCCTGCTCCAGACTGCCGATTGGTACACAACAGTACGCAGATCAATCGGAAGCGCTGCCACTGTCTCATCTCCTGAGGTGGTATGCCTTTCCATTGGTGATTCTCTTGTACCACTGAGCCTCGTGCAGCGAGATGGCCTCGCCAATGATCACGCACAGAACAATGTTAATGGTCTGCCCAACAACGATGCTCAACCTGTCCCAAGCGGACTGATTGATGGTCTCCGGGCTGTGAACGAAGTATCCGACTACCCGCCACACTCCGTTGCCATCGTCGGTATGGCTGGCCGATTCCCTGGAGCAGAGGACTTGGATGCCTTCTGGGATCTTCTGAAGACTGGACAGCCAATGGTACGTGAAGCGCCTCAAGACCGCCTCAATCTATACAGCCACCGGCTCGCTGATCGACCTGATGTCAAATTCTGGGGAAATTTCATCGACAATCCTGATGCTTTCGACCATCGCTTTTTCAAGAAATCCTCGCGTGAAGTGACATCGTGGGACCCCGAGAAGCGCGTCCTACTTGAAGTGACGTATCAAGCACTGGAATCGGCCGGCCATTTCGGGCCTTCTCCAAGCGCTGGCGCGACCGACTATGGCTGCTTTATTGGAGTCGTGGCGAACAATTATTACGACAACGTTGCCTGTCACCCACCGAACGCCTATTCGATGCTCGGTACATCTCGAGCTTTCTTCAGCGGACGGATCGCCCATCAATTCGGGTTCACTGGGCCCGCTATGTCTATTGACACTGCATGCTCTTCCTCGCTTGTTGCGATCAACGCCGCTTGTCGCGCCATCCAAGCTGGCGAGTGCACTCGTGCGATCGCTGGTGGCACCAACATCTTCACAAGCCCTTACGACTATCAGAATCTGGCGGCGGCCGGCTTCTTAAGTTCTTCAGGCGCTTGCAAGCCATTTGATGAGTCTGCAGATGGGTATTGTCGTGGCGAGGGAGTGGCTGTCGTCGTCCTCAAATCACTATCCAAGGCACTGGAGGAAGGCGACCACATCCTGGGCGTTATTGTGGGCTCAGCTGTGAATCAGAACCACAATGATGCTCATATCACTGTGCCATGCTCGTCTTCTCAGACTGCAGCGTACGAAAAGGCGTTGCACATGGCGAATGCGTCGCCGTCGAGTGTCACATATGTCGAAGCTCATGGAACCGGTAAATTGTTTTTGTTGCAATCAAGAAGGTGCACATGCTGATACGTCCTAGGAACTCAAGTCGGTGATCCCATTGAATGCCAGAGCATTCGTCAAGCATTCGGTAGCCCTAGTCGCTCCGAAAAGCTCTACTTTGGCTCGGTCAAGGCCAACATCGGTCATACAGAGGCTACGGCTGGGGTTGCAGGCTTGATCAAAGTTCTCCTCATGATGAAGCATAAGACGATCTTGACTCAAGCCGGATTCACCACACTAAATCCTAAAATTCCTGCCTTGGAATCGGACCTGTTAGAGATATCTAAAGCCAATCAACCTTGGTCAGGAAAGAACTATCTCGCATGTATCAATAGCTATGGCGCAGCTGGCAGCAATGCCGTAGTTGCTCTCCGCAATGCACCACAACCGAGCGCAGAGGAGAGGTCTCTAGCGCTTTCTGGGCCACAGCCGCTGTTCTTATCCGCGTCCTCGGAAGCAAGCCTGACAGCTTACGCTGCTAAACTACTCAAGACACTGAGCACACTTCGGTCGACTACATCGAACGAACAGCATCTACTATGTTCTCTCCTCTTCCAGCTCAACAAGAATGGAAACCACGAGTTGCCAGTCACCATCGCTGACACAGTGGAGACTCTAGATGATCTGGAGCAGAAGCTCCAAGTTGTCGTCGCAGGAGCCGAGAGTAAGACTCGTGGACCGACCAGCCCGACCGGACCTGTGATTCTCGTTTTCGGCGGCCAAGAGCAAGCTTATGTTGGCCTTGATACTGCAATAGTCAGGAGCTCGACTGTTCTTCAGAGGCATCTAGAGAAGTGCGAATCAGTAGCTGCATCACTTGGTGTGGTGGACTTGCTTTCGGCTATTCACCAAACAAATGCTATCTCTCACCTACCCACACTACACGCCGCCCTCTTTGCTGCTCAATATGCCACGGCAAAAGCGTGGACTGATTGCGGTGTTGTGGTCAAAGCTGTAGTAGGACACAGCTTTGGACAGATGACAGCGCTCTGCGTATCGGGCTGTCTGTCCTTGGAAGACGCCATGAAGATGGTGATGGGGCGCGCTCGAATTATTGAGAGCTCATGGGGTCCAGAGCCTGGAGCCATGCTTTCAGTGCAACGGGAATTGGCGTATGTCGAGACACTCGTCCAAAACTCGCAAGTCCAGGAACCTAGTGCAACGCTGGAGGTTGCTTGTTTCAATCATCCCACGAGCCACGTGCTGGTTGGTACCAGTGCGGACATCAGTGCAACCGAGAAAGCCCTGGAGAACGACTCGTCCACGCGGGCAAGACGTCTGCCCGTAACTCACGGGTTTCACTCGGTGCTCACGGAGCCGTTGCTGCCCGAGATCAACAAACTAGCGAACTCACTGCAATGGAAGAAGCCTCACTTGCACCTGGAGCTTGCTTCGAAGGAAGCGATGACTCAGCAGCCAGGGCCTTGGCTTGTTGCAGAGTTGACAAGGAAACCTATGCACTTCGACGCTGCAATTCGGCGGTTGTCGGGGATCTACAGATCCGCGATATGGCTTGAAGCAGGAGCAGGTTCATCAATCATGTCCTTGGTCAAGCAGAATCTACCAAGCTCAGATGGTGGGAGTTCTTTCCGAAGCCTGTTGAACACCTCGAAAGCCATCGAGTCGACAGCCGCAACAGTCGTGCAGCTATGGAATATGGGAGTACCCGCCCAATTTTGGCCATATCATCCGTTGCAGCGCAACTATTACGACCATATTGACCTGCCAGTATATCAATTCGAGAAAAGCAGACACTGGCTGCCATTTATCGATCGTCTTGAAGCCCAGGCCGTGGTATCACAGCCAGCTCAGGCCGTCGTCGAGGTTAAACACGAGTTCATATCTCTTGTCGAAAAGTCTGCCGAAGCGTCGACATTCCTAGTCGACCCAGAAAGTGAGCGATATGTGTATCTGCTCACAGGCCACGCTGTTGCAGGCCAATATCTTGCTCCGGGGTCGCTCTACATCGAGCTTCTCTCCCGTGCAACGCTAATGCTGACCGAAGGTGCCTCATACGAGACGCACGTGACGAACATGGACGGCATGAGGGTCAAAGGCTCCCCTATTGGGTTGGACCCAAAGATGAACATCTTCATTCAACTCAAAAGAGTCGGAATGGGCGTCGATTACTGGGACTACGAAATATCGACCAAGAACAAAACCGGTACATCCAATGCAACCGTTCACACCACTGGCCGGGTCGGTCTCAAACGACGAGACGACCCGTATCTGAAAGAAATCACCCAGCGGTGGAGTGCATTAATTGGGTACGACCGTTGTCTGCGGCTCATGGCATCTGACGAGACGGAGAAATTGCAAGGTAGCAAACACGTTTACACCGCACTACAGAGTCTGGCTAGCTTCGACCCGATGTACCACGGCATCAAAAGCATTTCATATCAAGGCAATGAGGCCGCGGGAAAAGCTGCTGCCAAGCTTGATTCCAGGCTCTCTCCGAAAGAAGCACTATATGACACTCCGACCATCGATGGCTTGATGCAATTTGCTGGAGTTCTGGTCAATTACTTTGCGCATCCCAGTGGAAAGGAAGTGCTCGTCTGTCAAGGCATCAATGAGATTGTGACCGGTGGCTCTTTTGACATTACCCTGGGCGAGTGGGTTGTCTACACTGTCATGACGGAGGACACACCGGAGCGGACTGTGAGCGATGCCTACGTTTTTGACCCAAAGACCAAGCAGGTCGTCATTGCTTTTATGGGGTTTGTGTTCACCAATGTGGGCAAATCTGTCTTGAACCGTTCTCTTCAGCATGCCAACTATGGAGAGACTGGAGCTAAGTCACCTCCTGTTGTCATGTCCCCATCCAATACCATATCCACTCCAGCAGCGCCTCAGGCCGCAATGTCTCAGGCAGCTCCTGTCAACCGTCCTGCCCCAGTCGAAACGATTCAGCCAGTCGGCAGGCCTGGTTGCAAGGACACCTTGTACAGAATTCTGCACGAGGTAACCGACGTACCTTTAGACCAGATCCTGCCCGATGTGACGCTCGAAGATATGGGTATTGATTCTTTGCTCGTTACTGAGGTTCTTCGTGAGATTGAGACTGGCCTTGCAGTCTCTATTGATCTCAATGACTTCCTGCTCTTACCCAACGTCGGAGCAGTATGTCAACACATCGACTCTGCTCTAGGGGTGGAAGAAAGATCTACCGCGGCGGAGCATGTGGCAACAGCAATGGGAGATGCGAGCCATTCGTCTGTGGGCCTCTCGCAGAGTGCAAAGTCGACATCGAAGGCTTCGGCTGGACCCACGCTATATCAACCCAGGGCGACGTTTTCCCAGTGCACAAATGCTTATTCAAAGGCAGCTGTGGCGACTGGTGCGGCGGGGTTCTGGACGGACTGTTATCCAGACGAAGCAGCTTTGGTCCTCGCTTATGTTGTAGAGGCGTTTGCAACACTGGGCGTGGACATTGCGACACTCGCAGGGGACCAAATTGTTGCCATGGTCCCTCATCTGGAGCGCCATAAGCAGCTTGTCCGTCAACTCTACCGCATCCTGGAAGACGCAGGATTGGTCGTGGTCAACAGCCAAGGCCAATTCATTCGAACTTCCAAAGCTGTGAACACAACTCCCGCCTCAGAGCTTTGTGATCACATCATCCCGGCTTGGCCGCAGCATGCCAGCGTACACAAGATCGTGCGCGCCGTTGGTCGTGAGCTAGGCCCCTGCTTGATTGGCGAGAAAGACGGATTACAGATCGTGTTCAACAATAAAGAAAACAAGAAGACCCTCGACGACTTGTACGAGAACTGGCCTCTTGTTCGGTCGGGTACGCTGGCGCTCGGCGAGTATCTCGAGAAGTTGCTTTCAACGCCAAGTGAGGGCGGCAAATATCGCATTCTCGAGGTTGGAGCAGGGACTGGCGGCACGACCAAGTACATCGTCCGCCATCTGCAGAAGCTGGGCATTCCATTCGAGTATGTCTTCACGGACCTCTCACCTTCGCTGGTGGCCGCAGCCAAACGCACCTTCAAGAATTGCCCCGAGATGCAATTCTCTACGCTGAACATCGAGAAAGACCCGGCGCCAGCGTGGATCAATAGCTTTCACGTCATCATCTCGACGAATTGTATCCATGCTACGCGCGACCTGACCGTGTCGCTTAAGTCGCTCCGACGTATGCTGCGCGACGACGGCGTTTTGACGCTGGTGGAGATCACGCAGAACATGTTCTGGCTGGACATTGCAGTGGGTCTTTTCGAAGGATGGTGGCTGTTTGAAGATGGACGGGAACACGCGGTCACGCACGAGTCTCGATGGAAGCAGTGTATGGAAGCTGCAGGCTTCGCCGCTGTCGACTGGACGGATGGACCGGATCGGGAGGCACAGACGATCCGTGTCATAGCTGGGTTCGCTAGCGAATGAGGAGCTCCAGATTCATATTCCAACACGACTTGCAGTGATCTACAGCACTCCCATTTCTCGCCCCCAATCTGGAGGATTTGGCCCCCAACTCACTAAGCATACATCTATGCGAGAGCTGCCCACGCCCCCACATGGGTGCCACGTTCTGCGACTAGACGCAACTATTAGGATAGACACGGGAACACACGACAACTTCAACACATTGTATTCAGATTTTCTTTCCTCCTTACCTTGCGT
Source organism: Microcyclospora tardicrescens (assembly GCA_003012245.1). Taxonomy (NCBI): domain Eukaryota; kingdom Fungi; phylum Ascomycota; class Dothideomycetes; order Capnodiales; genus Microcyclospora; species Microcyclospora tardicrescens. The sequence continues at coordinate 40,130 of PXOE01000033.1, forward strand.
CGTATACCCAGCACCGCCGGCCTTGGTCGGTACTTGCACAGGCTCATGTCCGTCCTCCCTTCAGCATGGCTTCAACACTCGTGTCCTCCACTGCCAAGCTGGACATAACGCCATCGACCTCAACCAGCGATATCGAGCTCGGAGCACTTCCGAGAAAGACAGCCGAGGGGAATGTTGTACCAACCATTCACGACTATGCCGTCAACTGGGAGCTGCCCAAGGACCGTGAAAATCCCAAGGACTGGCCCATGCTGCGGAAGGCTGCCGCGACTTTGCTGGTCTCCCTCTTTGTGCTACTCTCCCCTGTCGCCTCGTCCATGGTGGCTCCGGCCCTACCACAGGTCGAGCGCGACCTGGAGATCCACTTGTCTGTAGAGACGGCTCTCTGCCTGTCCATCTTCCTGCTAGCCTACTCTGTTGGCCCTCTCATCGCAGGCCCACTCTCGGAGCGGTACGGCCGGGTGCCAGTGCTCCAGCTATCGAACGTTCTCTTCATCATATTCAACCTCGCCTGCGGCTTCGCCCAGACCGGCCCACAACTTATCATCTGTCGCTTTTTGGCGGGCATTGGCGGTGCTGCACCTCTAAGCATTGGCGCTGGCGTAGTGTCTGATTGCTGGCCCGCCGAGCAGCGCGGGCGCGCCATTGCCATCTACTCGCTCGCTCCCCTGGCGGGACCTGCGATCGGGCCTATCGCGGGCGCCTGGATCGCTGAGCGCACCTCCTGGCGCTGGGTCTTCTGGGCATCGTCCATCTTTTCTGTTGCAGTCCAAGGGTTTGGCCTTTTCTTCCTCAAAGAGACTTACGGTCCCGTCATCCTCGAGAGGAGGTGCCGCCGCTACCGAAAGCAAACGGGCGATGCGGACTGGCATGTTTCCGGCACCGATCCAAATGCGCGCAGTCTGCCCTGGACTTCTGGCCTTGGCACCTCAATCGCCCGGCCCTTCATTATGCTTACCACTCAGCCTGTAATCATTGTCGTCGCCCTCTATATGGCCTATGTCTACGGCACTACCTACCTTGTTCTCTCGACCTTTGCTGCCCTTTTTACTAGCCCTGAATACTACAATATGCCTGTCGGTATTGCCGGGCTGAACTATGTCGCCCTTGCGCTCGGCTACATCTTCGGTGCGGAAATGACTGCGCGCGTCAACGACACCACCTACAGCTACCTCAAATCTCGTGATCCCGAGCAAACAGGACGCCCTGAGTTCCGCGCTGTTGCCATGATCCCCTGCGCCATTCTTCTGCCTATCGGCTTCCTCTGGTACGGATGGACTGCGGAGACGCACCAACATTGGATTCTCCCAGACCTTGGTGCCTTCATCATCGGTGTGGGTACAGTTGCGGGCATCCAGAGCATGCAGGCCTACATTGTTGACGCCTACACGCGCTACGCCGCCAGCGGAATTGCAGCGGCGTTGGTTCTGCGCAGTCTGACGGCCTTTGGATTCCCGCTGTTCGCCCCGACCATGTATGCGCAGCTCGGTTATGGTTGGGGCAATACAGTGCTTGCGGGCGTTGCGTTGGCCTTTGGCGCCCCAGCACCGTATCTGCTTTGGAAGTTCGGCGCGCGTTTGCGAGCTGCAAGCCGCTTCGCCGCGGGCTGATGATGTCGCCCAAGCCGGTATCAAGTAGATCCGCCGCGAGACGGTAACAATCAAGTAATGTCGAAGGTCCAGCTCGTTCCCCGGCAGTAAAGCCTTGGCAACAGCGACGTGTGATCCATGATCCTGGGAGTTCACGACTAATGCTGTGGAGGTGAAGCGAAGAATAATGATAGATGTAACATAAACTGTATCGTAGGAACAGTAGCATAAATATGTTGTCCATTCACGCCAGGTCAAGACACCTGGATACAGCCTTCTATTGCTGACCTGCGAAGCTCGAACTGAGATGCGGCTTTTTACTCTGGGCCGATCGTCGTCACCGCTAGGCACTACCAATCGGCTATTGTGAAGCAACCTGCCCCCACGCCACGCTGCTCTGGGACGTAGGAGGAAGGTACTGGATGTCCTAGTCTTGCGTTGGTGTATTTCAGCTTCGTCTATGGTTAGGCGTGAAGATGCTGTGGAACGAATAGGACGATCGGTTCTCAGTTGCCCATAAGGGTACGTCGAGCTTAACTTGCGACATACTAACGCAAGTAGAGCGAATTTAAGGCGGCTATGGGTATGCCTTGGTGTGGTGGTTTGCGACACCAACTTGGCTATAGAGCATTTATATTGGCTGCTTCATCTCAAATCCCGCTATCATCCTGCACCAAGCCTGCACTGTTTTGGTATGAAGTCCAGGCGTCGCACCCATCGTTCAGATCGGTCGTATTGTACAACGCAGCAATCTCATCATATTGTTCGACAAATTGTAGCCCGAATCCCATTTCAGTATGCCAGCCGATGTGACAATGGGCGAGCCACGCTCCCGGGTTGTCAGCCTTGAACGCAATGACCAAGTACCCTGAAGCTGGAAGCATGGAGACATCGCGGCGCGGCGGATTGTCGGTCTTCAGAGTCGGAGCAGCGCTCGCGTACGTGCCGGAGCCTGCTGCAAGCACGAAGAAGTCGTGGCCGCTACGAATGATCCGTCAGCCCATGATTGCGACCACGTGGAGACTGTGGTGTGAACTTACTGGAGATGAATAGGATGTGGCACTCCCAGCGTGGTCTCGATGACGAGCACCATCCACTCGTCGGCTGTCGGGAGCTCGATCACCGCATCACTGGTGTTGAACGTCGTGACATTGTTGACGATCTGCAGGGCAGTGGGGTCTTGCCATTCCACGAGAAGTGTTGTGCCACCGAGATACCACTTGAAAAGACCGTTACTGGAACCCACCGTCACTGCGTCATCGTCCGAGACACTTCCGGAAGATTCGGCAGTCTGCGAAAGGTAAGGTACGATGGATGCGTATGGCTCTCCGGCACAATCATTCTCAGCGATGGTGTAGGCGGTGGTTGAGGGCGTTGCGGTGCTATCTGCAGGGGGTCCATTAGCTTGGGAAAGAGGATCGCGCACTGCCTATCAACACGTACCACCATAATGAACGATGCCTTTGATATCATCTGCATTTGCGTTGTCGCTGCAAAAGGAGTCTGGTACCGCTCGAAGCCAGAAGTCGCTTGCAACGTCACTTTGATCAGCCGTGACCACAATGTCGTATCGCTGTCCTATGCCGATGCTAATGGATGTCGTGGTATACGGCTCGATGGGTACAAAATCAGCAGCGATGACATTGAGAGTATGGTTGTCGATAGAGAAATCCCAATGTGTGTCGATGGCCCCATTGACAAGCCGTATGAGATACGAGGTACCAGCTTCGAAGGTAGTCTCAAAGCGAGACCCAACGGTATCGTTATCCCAGGTGTTGGTACCATTGACGAGACCATTGTCCAATGTTGGCGGTCCATTAGTCTCGGCATACGTGTATAATGCCGAGAAGGTCTCATGATTCCAATCGTTCAGGAATAGAGAGCCAAGGTCTTCGTCATAGTCTGCAGTAGCTGGGCCATGAATCACGATTCCGCCGAATACTCCCTCCCATGCTTGTAAAGCATAGTGAGAGTGGTACCAGCTACTGCCGTACTGCGTAGCCTGCCATTTATATGTGACTGTATTGCCGGGTGCAGTTGGACACTGGGTGATCGATATGACGCCGTCATTGGCATTGGTCAAGTACTGGCGGACACCGTGGAAGTGGATGCTGGTGCCGTTATTCTCAAGACCGTTAGTCACATGGACTTTGATGGTGTCGCCCCTACGGAACAGTCAGATCGTTCAAACCAAGACTCATGTCGGCTTACCAGTTGGCCTCAATTGTTGGCCCCGGAATACTGCCATTGACGGAAAGAATGATCCTGTCATAGCCATCCGGTGCGGCGGTAGTGTTGGTCAGCTCAAACCAATACTCCCGCACTACACCAGTGTCTGGCCATGTCTGGTAATAGTCTGTGCTCGTGTCATAATCGCACCAGGTGGAACGATCGTCAGCCGTGTTTCCGTCACAGACAGACGTGTTTGTATCTCTTCGTTGTGATTGTAAACTTGCAGCTTCCCGTCTTGCCATGAAGCGGTCCAATTTATCGATCACTGAGGACCCAGCAGACGTTACGCTGTTGCAGACAACTGCCAGAAGGATGATTGACTTCCACATTCCTGCGTGGTGAAGGAAGGGTAGATAACAACAGGTGGCGGGCTATGCTGCACGGCTTAATAGAAGCAAAACCGAGTATGGTGTTCCTGGAGTACAGGTTAAGAATGATTGCTCCCAACATACATCTTGAGGAAGATCTGACTGCATTATAAGCAAGTCTTCCTTACACTCGACGAGAGGCGAACGATCGTTGAACGAAAGACTCGTCAGTAACACGTTGCTCCACAGGACCGGAGGATAAGACGGCGTTGTTCATCATTCAAAATCATACTTTAGCTTCATGTCTGAGCTGCAGTCAGTCAGGTGGTGTTACGCGTCCCCTTGATATGAAGAGGCACCAGCGCAGATCATGGAGAAATCGCTCCACAGGACCTACTTCATTGGATCTCCGGACCTGATGAAGCCTCAATCTTGGAAAATGTGCAGGAACTCATCTACAGCAGCTCATAGCCGACGATGAGCACGAGCTGCACGACCGCCAGTGTGCATATCTCGAAGATATCGGTCAGCATCGGTCGAGTTGCGGCATCATGGCTGCCCGCATGAGATACAGGTACATGTGTTGTTGCAGGAGTGCTCAGGGTCGTGTAGCCTGAACCAATCGGCAAATAAGCGTTAAATCTAAGCTTCATATCTAGTACCGACAGGTAACTTTACACGTACCACAGGGCAAAGTTGAGCCCAAGCCGCGAGTCAACTTCTCCCCAAACCCGGCACTTGAAGGCTTGGCTGTCAACGTCAGCGTGTCAGCCACGTTCGCTCCTTGTACTCGTCTATATCCGACAGCATCCTATGATACCCACCCGCTCGAGCTAATTGACCACTTAGATAATTGCTTCTTTGCGAGCTATTCGTTCCACGATCAGTCACTAGCTTATCTTCAGCTTCACCGCCGACTAGGTCCCTCCTCGCGGCCCCCACTCATACCCAAATACGTCCGCATTGTGGCCACGATACAGAGCCTTCGTCTCATCCTTTGTTCCCAGAAGAAGTGTATCTGTGTTAGGTTAAATTGGTGATTTGCTCGACGAACTCCGCTCGATGCAATGCACCAAGGGCCAATTCATCTGAAAAGGTCATGCTCACAGGCACAGACATGAGGCTCCACCCTGATGCCAAGTCGGAAGTCGACCTGATCTACTGTCCTAGCCGCGTACGAAAACAGGAGCTAGGACATTGGTTCATGTCTTGATTGTGGAACGTGTGAACAGAAGGCTACGCAAGCAGTTGCGAAAACATGCGACTAGCGACACGACACGGCTCCATATGATCGAGCTTACCATGCTTGACCACGTAACGCACTCGGAGTGCAATTGAGTCCTGAAATGCCGCGACGTTGTCACTATTGCCATATAACAAGATATTCTGCAGATTTATATATCTTCGGAGCAAGAGAGGGCAAATGCTCTTCTCTTCTCCCCTCTGATCATCAATAATTCAGTACGTCTACACCACAGTCTTTCATGATGTTTTCCTCAGCCCCCTTGGTCCTCGCCTTGTGCATAGCGAGTGCATCCGCCAACGTGCATCATGCTGCTCGCGCTACGAGTTCAGTCGGTCAGATTTGGGCTTACGGCATGAACATCTCCGGTGTGCCACTCATATATGCAGATGGGAAGGCATACATTGGTCATTCTGCACCGAAGAATGCTAGTGTATACACAAATGTAACTTGTAAGTCAAGAACGCGAAGCTTGTTGTAGATTTCCTTTCTCTTACTTTGGCTTGAATAGTGGCCGACGAAGACAGTACCCTCGTTGCCTCGACCACGAATACCACTGTTCCTAGCAACTGGACGTCACCTCGCTTGTTCATCGACACCACAGACGGGGCGTTCAGCAATGTTGGATTCACGTCTTCCAACTCGTCCAATACCACAAACACTGTCTCTGGATTCAGCATGTTCGGTTCGCTCTTGGTCTGGGCCGATGACGAGGGATCGTTCGAATCGAAGTGGTACGCGGAGCCTGTCGATGACGATGTCTGGGCTTTGAAGTGGAATACAGATAACACCGTCACGGATGATTCTGTGGTGGTTGTACTGAAAAACAAAGCGCCAAAATCCTCCTAGATTCTTCTGGTTTTTCCGATAACCACGACATGGACGACACGTTCGATGAACACAACTCCATGGCACTCGCATGACCAATATCATTGTCACAGAATGAAAAGAATGAGCCCCATGCACAAGATTGGGGATGGTCAGAGTGATGCCGACATCCCTGCAATCAAGTACGAATATGTAGCTTCATCAGCTAGCGTTCGAATGAATCGTGAATGAGGTACCTTCCAAACGCAATAAGACGCCCTGCAATGTGACATGTAGCGACGAAGAAGGTAGACAAGTTGTGTAGACCTCCGTGTGCCCATTCCTACTTCTGGAAGGTGGAAATCGAAAGGTACACATACTGTTGAGCTCTGTATCGCCATTTATGCTGGCCTTGAGGTTGAAGTAGAAACCTGATGTGGCGCGTCTGGAAGTGCAGCACACCTCTGATCCGCGTACAGAAACAGAGGTAATCCTACAGAGCTGACGGGGACACCCGTTGTTGAGGTTGCCTCAATTCGTACGCACTTATTCCCATAGTACAGCGTTGTGATGCCGAGCTATTCAGATATCGAAGCAGCCTCACAATTGGGATATGGACTGTGACCAAGCCACCTTTTCTAGTTTCTGAAATGTATACTCTTGGCTACCTCAACCACGCTATATAACGCCCCAGCACATGCTACCACCAGGTGTTCAGTCTTCATACTTCAAGTACATACCTAGCCAACGGGTACGGTCACCTCGATCTGTGCAGACAGAAGATGAACCTCTAGCCCTATCGAACCGTGAGAGGGTAATCGCGGTAGCTCTTTAGATGCCCAGGCTCTGCAAGAAGCTGATAGCCTCCGCCTCCCACGTAGTCTCCTCCGCCCCATGGATGCTGCCAGCGTCAGATCCGGAACCGCTCGCGCAGTACAGATCTCCCGCCTGGCAGTAGCTGCGGAACACTTTCCCTTTGCCAGAGTTCACCATGCTCTGAAGGTTCGGGTTCGGGTCTTGGATGGAGCCATGGACGTTTGTGTTAGGTTCGGCGCCGTTGGAAGCAGCTGGCCCATTGTAATCGAGAGGCTCGAGGCCAGCAACGAAGCTAGGATCGGCGAAAACGACACCGCCCACAACTGTAAGATCTTAGCATACGAAGCCGCGACAGCATCTTCATAGACAAAACTCACCTTGAGCGAGCAAGTTATCGGCCAATGGTTCGCGATTCTGGCCACCGTACTATGACAAATGTCAGCGATTTGAGCTTTGCTACGGCATCGACGAGAAATCCAGCTTACCAGAGCACCAGTGACAACCGAAGCTCCCTGGCTGTAGCCAAGCAACACCACTTTGGTAGTCGCGCACTGGCCGATGTAGTATTTGATCAATCCCTGAAGGTGATCGATACCAATGCCCCAGGAGGTGGTGTAGTCAGCAGTGTTGACAATGCCAGTCGCCGGGTAAGCCAAAGCTGTAACGGTTGCGGCTGGCACACCCTGAGAGGCAATACTCGCCAGGACAGCCTGGAAGCATGCGTCAGCATAAGAAGTTCTGATTGTCCGTATAAGATCATTGCCATACATCACTAGGGTTGGGGTCGTTGGCTATACCCGTAGCATAGGGACTCGGATCGGTACCCCTCACATACACGGCGTATGTAGGACAGTCGCGCTCCTGAACTGGAGTCGGGCTTGCAACAGTGAGGGTGAGCAGGCAAGCTGCGGTGGTGAAGACAGATTTGGAAAGCATTGTGAAGATGGTTTCGTGAGGATAGAAGCTTGTTGTGGCTAGTTTGGTTGTCGATATTTGGAAGAAATGTTGATGTTCTGTCTTTTCAAGTGGTACAAGGACGTCGTGGCCGCCATATATATACATCTTCCAGCCTCTCATTCAGATGATGTGCGAATGCCAATATCGTCATCTTGAGACGTTTGCCGTCACAGGACGCTCCGTTCTTGGTGCAGAACGCAACGTATCGAACGCAACGCTGCTTGAACCGTAAAGAGTGCAGGACGATGGAGGCATGCTGTAGGAACCACGAGAACGGAGCTGTCCATTGTGTCCCGGAAAGATCATGGCGTGAGCAGATAATCGCATGTCAGGTCTCACAATTAATGCAAAGATAGCTTAGATACACTCGCGTATCATCATCCGACATCACGGAGGACTGTTGTGTCGAGTTGAGAACGAAGCAACCCCTCCGTGCATCCTTCAATCCTGCTCTAGGTTTGGGCAACAGACCCCTTCGTACCGTGAAACGCCCGGACAGCGACACGACGATCTCTATACTTCTAGTTTTTCTTTCGCGGCAGATACATCGATTGTTAAAGTGCGCAGGCGAAGCCATCGTGAGACACGCGTGATACGCACTTCTCAGTTGCCTGTAGTCATTTGTGGAAGTCCTTGTGCTTACGTCAACTTCAACATGCGTAAGCGGGCACTTTTAGAACAACGATTGAGCACAGCACCTGAAGACCAAGATTCTCTGGTCATTTTCAATGAAGCAGAAGGTGGAGAAGTTGAGAACGGCACTTGGAGTGCATTATGTTACCGTGCATGTATTCACAAAGCATGTTAAAATTCACGCTGGCATTGTTTGGTTGGCAAGCATCTTGACAACTGTATAATCGGTGGACTTGAGAGTGAATCCATAACTAGACACACTAAATACATGAGGCCATAGATCTGAGGCAGTAATAGAGCAGTAAATGACCGTGGCTGGGGTCTAAGACGATGGCCCTAGCCCCTCAGAGAATTCGGACAGTATCCGAATAGATAGTAGATAGAACAGTCAGGACAAGGTGAGGGAATTCGCTGGTGAACGTACCGCAATATGAACCCCTTTTTCTGCTCCCCTAATGTTCTAAACGAACATCAGGGAAACAAGCTATCAGGGTCACATTGCCGTGCGGGAACGATAAGCGAGTGCGATGTCGTGATTCGCTGTGAACGTACCGCAACATGAATATGGTGCGGGTTGTTTCCTAGGTTGTTATAAACCTAGGAAACAACCCGCATCATATTCACATCGCCGTACGTTAACGGAAAGGCGGGTTCGATGTCGTGACCGTGCTATTCAGCAAGGTGACGACTCCGCTGGGAATTATGTCGAGGTGCGATGGGTTTATGCCAGTGTCGTGCGCCCCCCTAAAGTTACTGGGTTCGCACACATGGGATTGGCCATAGCCAAGAAGAGCTTCACGTCGTCGTTAGCACAACTGCCTTCAATGAGGTGCTTTCACCTTCAATGGATGGAAGCTCACCATGTCTCAGCTCTTCGGGCATTTCATCAAGCTTGACGCTGAAACGGCGGAAATCATCAATTTCGAGGCGTGGCTCGCTCTGGGCGAAGAGATCTATAACAATCTGTCAGCGAAGGTACTTCATATATCGACACGGACACAACCTTTGCAGAACTCTTCACACCTGTTCTTCAAATACACAAGTTTGTCGAGAGCAAGTGCACAACTGATGATCAGCCGTACCGCATTGGCGAAGCGGTGTCCCAATGCGACATTGGCGGCATCGATGTAAACCACATGCATCCTCACACAGGCGTCCGAGAAGCTGGTGAACACAGATCCAAACTTGTCGCACAGCTCTTTGTACACTTTGATGCGAATGGTGAATCCTTGTTTGGCTTCTTCAGGCCGCTTAGCAGATGTCGCGCATTCGGCGTATGCAGCGCCGGGCGGCAGGTAGCAGACGATGGTGGGCATGATATTGTCTGGAAAAATCGTTCCATCGCTTGAGAGACTGATACTTTTGAGAAGTGGATCTGCTACGCCATTACGCGGCTCGTGAGTGGTGAGGACCGTAGAATTGCTAGTGCGAAGTGCAGTCACCAGCATCACGTCAGCTGGTACTGATGGTGCATAGACTCCCAGAAACTGAGTTCCATTGATCTCGGACATTCCTGGCGGCCCTGTTGTGGACGGCATGTTTGACATGCTATACGCTCAAGCTGGCGAAACAGATACGGTTGTAGACAATGCAGAAGCGAATGCCAAAGTGCATAATACAATGGATGCAACGATGAGGAGACGTGCTCGTAGAAGTAAAATGTGTCTGCCTAAAATCACCTGGGTACATAGTCACCGCTTACGCGACATGGCGGAATGTAGATCACGTGGAAGGAACGTGAAGAGCTTCAAAGTTCGATCGAGAACTTGAAGTGGGCCCCACACGCCACCAGACTTAGCCACAAATGATACACAGGTCTCAAGCAGTGCCGAAGGTTACTTCTTGCATCTATGTGAGGGTACCTGTTATGGAAGAAGTGCCGTAAATGATCAACCACCCTCGACCACAGCGCAGCTCATGCTTCCTGCTCGAGGCATAAGCCCGCAAAAGTGGCAACAGCATGCGCAGGATGGTCGGCACGCAGACCGCAACATCCTATCTGGGCTTGGTGAATGGGCAGAGCGCGATGAAGATGGAGCTCATAAATATGACACCCGTACACCTCAGTCTGCACTCTCACAGCGTCCTAGGAACCATACCACGATGTCTGGACAAACTGACTCGAGCAGTCGACTCGAGCCACCGGTCGTCTACCTGCCATATACTGCAGGGGACCATGGCTACCACAATGTTGAACGGGAAGAAGTACATAACAAGTTGGCGCCGCCAACGAAGGCAATGTCTACTGCGCTTATTTCAAACTTGAGGGAAGGCATAGATTCTGATTACCGAATAAGAAGAGATCCACGGAAATTCTTCAAGGTCGGCAAGGTTTTCCGCGCCGTTTGGACTCACACTTTGGATTCTGCCGACGATTCACAATCTATGTTGTTCACTGTGTATGGAGAGAGAGTACATGCAAAGACGAGGATTTTCGTGGTCGTTCGTGAGGGCGATTCGTACTCTAATTGCTTGGCTATCTTCACGTACAACGGACGTGGTGTGTCCAAGCCTACAGTGCGCAAGGCCGAGCACGCACTTATATACACAGGCAGTAGGGCTCCTAATCCATCATCTGATGAGCTGCCCGGCCCTGACGAGGCCGGCATGCTCCCGGTAGCAATTAGAGTAGACCCAGATGAAAGAGGGGGCGTGCTCCGTCGTATGAGTCGTCTCGACTTCGGGAGGATCTACACTATCGAGCACAACACCAAGGTACAGCCTTTTGGAATCGTGAACAGGGCGTCGATTGATGCGCTCCTGACGAGTCACCGACGTGTTCAAGGCTTGTATGAGAGCGCGCTGCAAGGAGATATCCTCTCCACGGGCAAGTCACTGGTCCAAGAACAGCACAGGAACCTGATGGATTGGCTTTCGCCACCAGACACTTCCTACGATCATACTTCTGTATACCACAAGCGATTAACAGGTACTGGCAGCTGGCTCCTCAATTCCACCGCATATCAACGCTGGAAGACGGCTGCTGACCACACTATGCTCTGGCTGAATGGCAAACCTGGTTGTGGTAAGACGGTCTTATGCGCGAATGTCATCGACGATGTGCGTCATCAGTACGAAGGAAAAGGTGATGTCAGGCTCGCCTTCTTCTACTTCTCGTTTGACGATCCGCAAAAGCGAAGCTATTCTGGCTTTCTGGCGTCACTCCTTGTACAACTCTCACAAGGTCCGCCTGCATTAGATCGCTTGCGACAAGCCTACGACAGGCTACATCCCAATAAACCTTCTGACAAGGTCCTGGAAGATCTCCTATGGGCATGCTTGCAGCAAGATGGGCTCTCTGTCCTCGTCCTAGATGCTTTGGATGAGCTGTCGGAAGATCTGGGCCACAGGCAGTCCGTCTTGGAATGGCTCCAGCGCTGTTTATACCAAGGTCTGCGCCTGAAGATTTTTGCAACAAGCCGCCAACTGATCGAAATCGAGGTGGCAATGAACCGCCTCGGAGCTCATGTCATGACAGTTGATGAAGGGGCAGCTGATCGAGACATTCAAGAGTACATAAAGTCAGAATTGGAGCATCATTCACGCCTTCAAAGGCTGAATAACGAAACTAAGGATAAGACGTCCAAACTTCTGGCGGACGCAGCTGACGGAATGTATGAGGTACATCGGATGATACACTGCAAGGACTTTTGTGCTGATTCTATTTTAGGTTTCGATGGGTGTATTGCCAGCTCGAAATACTCAAAAATTTGAAGTCCACCCGGCCTAAATACTTGCAAGAGGTTCTCTTGAGCATACCATCCACACTAGATGAAACTTACGTACGCTTGCTTCTTCAGATCGATGAAATGTTCTGCTCGGAGGCCCTACTATCACTACGGTGGCTGACTTTCGCAACACGGCCACTTACTCTAGCTGAAATCTCTGAAGCCTGCATTATTGATCCTTCGGGGGAAGGATTCGTCGATGTAAACAATCGTGGACGATGTGAAGACGTGCTAGCTATCTTGGGCGGTCTCGTCATCACTCGGGAGCGTCCAGGAGCCTACCCATCAGAGCTATCATTCCCGACTCCCGCCACATCAGAGGATGTCACGACATCAGGCCTGAAGTCTACAGAATTTTCGATTGATGGAAGCTTGCAAGTGCACTTCGCTCATTACTCTATCAAGAAATATTTACTCTCTACACGGATCAGAAGTAGTGCAGCTGCCCGGTTTGCACTGCGGAAAGGTCCAGATCGCCAATATCTGGTACAGAGCTGTTTGACGTATCTCCTGCACTACAGCCGGAGCCCTACGAAGCAGCTTTCCACGACGGATCTGGAGACTTTTCCTCTTCTACTGTATGCGGCAGAATCGTGGACCACCCTGCTTTGCGACGAGGAATTCACAACATCAGCACACGTAATCCAACTTCTAGAATCTGAAGGGGCAAGATGTGACTGGCTCATGATTTGGCAGCCTGATCGACCCTGGCACGTACCATTTAGAAGAGTCGTTGAGGAGACTCTTGGACCTGCGCTCTATTATGCAGGCTACTGTGGACTTCATGCTGCTTCCCAAGCTTTACTAGTGAAGGGATTCGATCCCAATGTGCAGGGCGGACGTTTTGGCAATGCGCTTCAGGCTTCCTCGTTACAGGGCCATGAAAAGATCGTGCGCCTGCTGCTTGATGCAGGAGCAGATGTCAATGCACAAGGAGGGTATCATGGTAATGCGCTCCAAGCTGCCTCGACATCGGGCCATCAGGCGGTGGTACAGCAGCTGCTTAATGCAGGAGCGGATGTCAATGCACAAGGAGGGTATTATGGTAATGCACTCCAAGCTGCCTCGACATCGGGCCATCAGGCGGTGGTACAGCAGCTGCTTAATGCAGGAGCGGACGTCAATGCACAAGGAGGGTATTATGGTAATGCACTCCAAGCTGCCTCGACACCAGGCCATCAGGCAGTGATACAGCAGCTGCTCAAAGCAGGAGCGGGTGTTGACGCACAAGGAGCGGTATGCCACGAGGCGGTGGTCTAGCTACTGCTTCACATCGATCAGGGGTCTGATGGCAAAACTACATATTTAAGACAATTTTCAAGCATTGTGTCCGTGATGTTAGGACAGCCTGTGATCAATCCTATTGGCCCCGAGACAAGCGAAGACTTCTCAAGGCTGATAGGGTCTCCATTTCTCGATTGCCTGTAGACGTGTGTAAGGAGTAGTTCCGAAGGTTTCATCACCTACATACAGATTCCAATATACGTTCCATTGATGTCGTCTTAAGGTTGAGGTGTGATTACATGTGGAACACGATGGGCACGTGACGCAATTTCACCAAGCTCAACCGCATGCATTGTCTATAGACACTGAAGCCAAAGCGCTTCCAATCTTGAGCTCGAAAAAATCTCCCGATCTTCCTACTACCTTCTCTCAAGCGGAAAACATCATAACTCGTGCACAGCAATGGCAGAAGAACCGGCGCGTCAAAGCTTCAACTTCTCTTCTATGGACTGGGACGCTTACATAAAGTTCCGGCCGGTCTATCCAGAAGAGCTGTATACTACAATTTACGCATATCATGACAACCATCGAGGTGCTTACGATTCCGCGATCGATATCGGCGCAGGTGTCGGTATCGTGAGTGCAGAGCTGGTAGAGAAGTTCTCCCGCGTCACGGTCACGGATCCGGCGGAGCAGTACGTCTCCCAAGCAAAAGCGTACTTTAAGACCATCCCGCCAGAAAGAGTCGACTTCCTACAGACCAAGGCCGAGGACATCAGCCTGGAGAAGCTGCCGCGCGGCGAGAAATACGACCTTGTGACAGCAGCGGAATGTCTCCATTGGGCTGATGTCGAGGTTGCTGTACCGCAGATTGCTTCGGTGCTGAAACCTGGCGCTACGCTTGCTGCATGGCTTTACGGTGTCCGCCCGATACTGCGAGAGCACTCTGGAACTCTAGGTGAAGCGAGGGCGATATTTTACGAGATCTACGACAAAATGTGCAAACAATTTGACTCGCATATCGAGAAGCAGGACGAGACAAAGGGTGGTGCGGCTATGAACGCTCGTCTCAATCAAATGCCGTTCTCGTCGGATGTTTGGACCGATGTAAGGAGGTATTACACGTGGAGAGATTCGGTCATGGTTTATGCGGACTGGCCAACCCAGCGATCAAGAGTTTCTGCCGACGAAAAAGTAGAGAACTTTCCGAATCAAGACATCTTGTCTCATGATGCAGATTATGAGTATCTGGAGGGGTACCTAATCAACTGGATTCCTCCGATCAATGTCAAAGAATTCGTAAAGGTGGAGCTCGCGAAGTTGCAGAAAGCCATGGGCGGACAGACGATTGGTGTCACATGGCCCTTCGTGTTGGTTCTTGCGACTAAGAAGTAGATACTAACACACGCAGTCTTCATTTGGGGTCTCCAGCATTCAAGTTGACATGCTGCAATATGTTTCGCAAGTACAATCTGAGTACTACAAGGCTATTCAATTACAGCAATGAATGAGCGATTTTAAGCAAGGCGACCACTGTTGACATGACCTATCTGACCGGATAGGATACTAAAGTTTGTCGCTTGACATGAAGACGAAATGCTCCGCGTCATGCCAGCTTGCGAATCCAGCTCTGTCCGTATATAGAGCAGCGACTATGCATTCGAGGCTGTATCGAGCTCGTTCAAGTGGCGTCGCCAAATGTTGGATTCAGCACTCTAGGCAACCCCAACTGATAATGAATAACCAGCTGGTATGACTTCTGCTGATGGTCAATGATGGGGCGGCAGCGACCTAAAAAGCCTCGTGTACGGTAGTTCCGTGCTCAATCTTGTTGAAAGCATTACAGATGGCGTTTTAAGAAGGGTTTCTTTTGCTATTAGAATATTTGTGCACGGGTTGAACACTCGAGCCTGAGTTATGCTTGGCTCCAATCGAAAAGTAAGTCCCTCCTTCTTGCTTTTTTACGACCCTGATTCCTTGCATATATTCATCATATCTTCATGTTTGTCGTTATTGATATGCTCTCCCTATCTTTCGACGTCTGTAATGGACTTCCTGTCTTGCAAATTTGCATCGACAATAATCTCCGCATCATTGTCCAAGAAAGCTTTGTCTCCGAAAGCGATAGCGATTTCTTCCAAGGTGTGACCCATGGTCTCAACATAATACAACCAGGCGAGCCCAGCAGAGAATAGACAGAATCCGGCGATAATAAGGTAGAAGTAGCCGCCAATACCAGCAAAGGCATCGGGTGAGACCATGCCAATGATGAAATTGAAGATCTATACATCCTTTGGTCAGCATTCGGTTCTTGTTGTACGTGGTGTCTGTAGAGTCGCTTACCCAGTTACTTGCAGTAGCAAGTGCCATGCCCTTACTGCGCCCGCGAAGAGGGAAGATTTCAGCAGGTAGAAGCCTATTTCTTTTGTCAGCGAAGTCGTAAATCGATCACATCATTGAGCTTACCATGGCATAGGACCCCAAGTGAAACCATATACGATGTTGAACAGCATGATGAAAGCGTATTGGCCGTTCGCTCTTGTGTCGATACCAAAATTTGCTTCCGTGAAGACGCAAACAATGGAGAGCAGCACCGCCATCAGGGCACCACCAAGAATGAGGAGTGGCTTTCGACCCCAATGATCCGCCAACCACCATGTCGCAATCGTAGCGGCGGTGTAAGGGAGCGCGTTGGCGGCGGTATAGAGTAGCGATTTGCTGTCGCTGAAACCAGCTGAAGCTAAAGTACTTGGTAGGTAGAAACTGATGATATTGATACCATTCAGTTGAGCAAACATCTGAACAGTAATGCCGACGATCGTTCGTTTGCGGTATTGGGTAAACATATCCTAAACAGGTCAGCTCAATTACCCAATATTGCAACCGAGATAATCACGTACCACCCACGAAGCAGGTTTCAGCGTCCTTTCGTATTGCACCGCTTCTTGGATCTCAAGAAAGACAGCCTGAACGTGGGGCGCTTCGGTGTCTCCATTGCTGTGGAGATCTGCGACAGTCTGGAGACTTTCTTGCAGGAACCCAGCCTTTGCCAACCAACGTGGAGTTTCCGGAAGGAAGAAGGACATGGTCAGGAGAACGAATGACAGCACAATCTGGACAATGAATGGGCCTTGCCACGAAAGCTTGCCAGGAAGTAAGAAATGGAAACCATAGTCGACCCAGCAAGACAGCATATAACCGGCGATCAGAAAGGTGTATTCGATTCCAACCATCAGACCACGACGATGAGGAGAGGCAATCTCAGTCTGGATGATAGGAACGGTCATGGATAGGAAGCCAACTCCGAGGCCCTGGATGGTACGACCAGCGACAAAGGTGCCGAATCCAGGAGCGAAAATTTGCATGAAGGCGCTGAAAAAGTAGATGAAGCCTCCTAGACGGACGCAGCGCTTTCGCCCAATGATATCGCCGAGCCAGCCAGCCAAGAGAGCACCGACTGCGGCAGAAGCCTGCAGACATGCGACGGAGATGCCAGTAATGGTGGGATTCACGGTTGCAAGAGAACCATCAGCTCCTCCGTAGTCCTTGAACATCCGAGCGATGAAGACTGGGTTCACAAGGAGTCCAGACATAATTCCTGTTTAGCACATATCAGCCACGCTCGAACGTCACTGCCCGCACCCTGGCCCACGCCGTACCTGAGTTGTATCCGAACAAGCAGTCACCGAGAGATCCGAACCCGCAAGTTGCAAACAGCAGCACTTTTCCTTTGATCGGATAACGTGCCGTGACCTTCTTAGGTCGGAGGTTGCGTTCGAACCATCCCGTTGGTTCTTCTGGTGAACTGGCATTGCGAATCGCAGCAGCATTTACGACTGAGGTAGCTGATTGTCGACGATCGTCTGACGAAGCGATGTCGTTCCCGGAAACGAAAGCTTTCTCCATAATGAGATCCTAAAGATTCTGATTGGATGTTTCTGTTGGAGTGGAGAGAATAATCGAAAATCTGGGGAAGACATGTTGACATATATAAGAACTCCTTTTTCACCAAACCTCCCGCCATTGAGGACTTCCGCCGGGACGCATTGGTACGAGCGAAGCCACGGTAGGGTTGGATGCTAGACATACGGCAGTGCTGCGTGAGTACCACCTTTTCATCTTGGCTGGCTGCGGAGTACAGTGTTCTAGAAATCATCCGAACCGAGACGGGAAGGGCTCATGGCTCTGCCGGGCTGAACGAAAGGACGCAAGCGAAGCGAATGAGATTGAGTACAGTACATTCACCTCTATACCGTTTGTCCATGACTTCTCAGCGGTCTGTACGCACTGGAGCCATAGGAATGTCAAAGAAGGCTTGGTCTCCGAAGGAACGGGCCCAATTAGTCTTAGCGTCCGCGGATTTTTTGCGGTTGAAGTCTTCTCCTCACAACACATACCACCCGCCATAGAGGCCGTGCATGGACGATCAAAGTGTTCACCTCTTTCGGTGCTTTGAGTCGCGGTGATGCGTCTAATGATCATTCGACGATTTCTGGTGTGGTACGAGCGTGTCATATGTGCTGCTTCAATGTATCATCACCGAAATTTCTTGTTCTCGATCAGTTGGTATCCTGAGCTTGATTATGAGAACTAAGTGAAGCTAGGCGGCGATCTCCTCTGGCTCTCCATGGAGAGAAGAAATGTTCAAATGATAATGTCTTCTGTCAAGATGTATTGATAGGATGGTAAGAGACATGCGAGCTTGCGTCTTGTGCACAGTCAAAAGGTACCTGCCATCATGCTAGCAATGCGTTACGGATCGGAACTCCGTCGGATGGCCGCTGAAATCCGTCCACGTTCGGCGTTAACACATTTGCCAGATCCGCCGCCGGCGGCGATGTGTTGTCTGTCGAGGTGCAGTATTGCGGGAAATGATATTTGGGGACGATCAGCCAGGGAACATATCTCGCCTTGAACGTCCCTCAGATTCAGCTTGATATTTCGATTCTCTACCTACTCACTTCTCCAACGGACCAGGCCAAACTGATTTCCTACGAGCTCCGATTTACATCAGTCTTCAACAATGCCTGCGGCAATCCCTCAAGTATGTGAGATCTCATATTCCGAAGGACTCCGACACATAGGGCTGACCACTGTTCAGAATCCTTCTTTCGTGCTTCACAGGCCAGGCGTTGTAACCTTTGAGGACCGTCCTATACCAGTCCCAGGTCCCCGAGATGTCCTTGTGCATATCCAATACACAGGTATCTGCGGGAGCGACGTGCACTACTGGAGTCATGGCTCGATCGGCCGATACGTTGTGGAGTCACCTATGGTTCTTGGTCATGAAAGCAGCGGTATCATAGTTGACAAAGGCTCGGAAGTGACACAACGACAGATCGGTGATCGCGTAGCATTGGAGCCTGGTATTCCATGTCGAGACTGTCATAAATGCAAAAGTGGATCCTACAACCTCTGCTTGAACATGAGGTTCGCCGCGACACCGCCAATCGACGGAACGCTCACCAGATATTACTGTATCCCGCAAGACTTTTGCTACAAGCTGGAAGATCACGTCAGTCTTGAAGAAGGTGCTCTAGTCGAGCCTTTGAGCATAGCCGTCCACATTGTGAGACAGGCAAACATCAAGATCGGACAAACTGTGGTCATATTTGGCGTTGGACCCATCGGTCTGCTATGTTGCGCCGTTTCTCGAGCATTTGGGGCGAGCGTTATCGTGGGCGTGGATGTGAATAAAGAGCGACTGGCCTGTGCCAAAGATTATGCTGCAACGCATGTATTCGAAAGCCCGCGCTTGCCAGCTGAAGATGTCGGAGCAGCTATCATATCCAAATGCAAGCTCGGATACGGTGCCGATGTGACAATCGATGCATCTGGGGCAGAGCCATGCATACAAGCGGGAATCCACGTTCTAAAAACGGGTGGCACATATGTGCAGGCTGGTCTTGGGAAACCCAGCGTGAGCTTTCCAATCGGGACTGTCTGCGACAAGGAAGTCACGATCAAGGGTTCTTTCCGGTATGGGTTCGGAGACTATGAGCTGGCTACAGCATTGCTCAATGATGGAAAGGTCTCTGTGAAAGAGCTGATCACTGGCTGTTACCCTTTTGAAGAAGCAGAAGACGCGTTCAAGGCGGTCCAGGCTGCAACAGGTATCAAGGTACTGATTCGTAGTGATTAGAGTCATGGTATCACACCATACAGAGCAAGCTAAATGTCCTTTGTAATCCAGCCTACTTCACGCTTTGAACACATTGTCCTCGAGTAGACGCTCGATCAATATAAGAGAGAAAGCGGCACACCGTGATTGTAGAGCGAAGACCTGAGCTTCGGTTGGAGAAGCTGCTACATAGCATTCAAGTCCCGTGAATTGTGAATAGCGCTTCATGGGAAAGAGTTGATGTTGTAGTGACGATGGCTCTCGGTTTTGGGTGAGTGTAGAGCAGAGCTTATTGCCGACTCGCTTCCGGAAGTCGTCCCCTCACCTTCTGTACAAGCACTAACACACCCAGGCGCGTCTAAAAACATGGCAAAACAATGGCAGCGCCAGCCCTCAATCGAGTGACCAGAGCTTGTGATCGGTGCCGCCGGAATCGGAGTCGTGTGCGTATTACCATTTCATGGCCTGCTGCGGAGAAAATGGGAGCATTGTTTTGGGAACAGATCTGAACACCGCCAAACCGTGGACATCGCTCTGGCCAGCCACTAACTTCGGGCGCAGTGTGATCCCTTCCGGCCATGTGCATTATGTTCAAGAGCAGGAGTCGACTGCCTTAGTGATGGTGTTTCCGTTCACGTCCAGTCGGATCGCTCCACGTCAGTTTCCAGCTCCCATCCTGGAAGCAATAGCGCCAACATACGGTGGGCAGAGGAGGACAGCCGTCCGTCCAAACGTAGAAAACCCATATCTACGTCCGACCGTGAGACAGACCCACCGACCCCAATAAATGCTGCTCTTACACAAGAGGCGTCATTGCTGTCGCCGGCCAGTGATAGTGCGCAGTATCACAGCGCCGAGGATCGTGGCGATCCTGCCATTGCGATTGCGAGAAATGTAGGTAAGCTCCAGTTCATACACTACATCTGTGCATAACTAGTGGCGTTAGCATATTGAACTGCATCAGATTTACCGTCTCGAGTCCTGCGATCTCGATGAGGAAAGACTCAATGCGATTCCAGGCGCAGGTGCCGAAAAGGATTCGGCACGACCGCAAGGCAAGACACGGCGAAGTCCAATCTCGTCTTTTCTTGCTCATGATCTGCCACCCCATGACGAAGTTCTGACATTGATGGAAGAGTACTTTGAGTCGGTGCATTGGTTCTCACTGGTTATCCTTGAACCAAGATTCCGACCATGCTTCGAAGCTGTCCGTGACGGGAATGCGGACTCATCACAGAAGCCCTTTCTTCTTCTACTTTCGACCATTCTAGGTATTGCAGCGTGGTACCGCTCACCCAAGGCAGGGCAAAACACAGAATATTGGCGACAATGTAGCAAGGAGCTGATCGCTAATGCTGAGCAAGAGATTCCACATCTCCTTGATCAACATTCTATTGTGGCTATCCAGACACTTACTCTATTAGGATCGTTTTATGTCTACCATGGCCGGCCGAACCTATCCTTTTCGCTCCTCGGAGCTACTGTCAAGGCTGCACAAGCAATCGGCTTGCACCAGGAAATGAGGAATGTCTCTGAGATGAACTCTGAAGAACGACGCCGGATATGGTGGACCATATACACTTGGGACAGGTGCGTTAAAAACAGCTAGATATGTCGGATTATCGTCTCATGGCCAGCAGATTTGCATCAATCACGTACGGTAGACCACTTGGGATCAATGATAAAGACTGTACCGCTGCAATGCCTGGCAATCCCATCGAAAATATCTCATTCGTTACAGCTCAACCGACAAGAGATGGCGTAGCGATGCATATTTGTTTCTCGGCTTATCAGCGGAATCTGAACGAGCTCTATCTCATAGCTTCACCTGCCATCGAGTCGTTGTATAGTGCGCGCGAGAATCCGAGA
Source organism: Microcyclospora tardicrescens (assembly GCA_003012245.1). Taxonomy (NCBI): domain Eukaryota; kingdom Fungi; phylum Ascomycota; class Dothideomycetes; order Capnodiales; genus Microcyclospora; species Microcyclospora tardicrescens. The sequence goes on from PXOE01000033.1 coordinate 61,657, forward strand.
GCTGCTGAAGACTATCTAGCTCTCCTGCAGAAGGTAACAGCCAGGCTCTGGAAGTGGCGAGAAAGGCTTCCCGACACCCTCGCTTTGGATCTCGACGTCGATCGCCCACCAGATCTCCCAATGGCTGATAGAGCTATGCGACTGCAGTCCTTATCTCTTCATCTCACCTATGAAAGCCTGCAGATTATCCTACATCGACCTTTCCTCAAACAACAACTAGAAATCATGCGGGCTCCAGGACCAGCAGCCAGTACAGACGGTCCCTTTCGATCGCCCACGGCCAACTCATCACCTCCAGTTTCTATGCGGATAGCTCCATCTGCGGCATTCGATATGTTTAGTCACCACCAGTGGTGGGAAGCAGCAGTGCGAACAGCTCGCACGACCGAACTCACCAACTTGAGTACTACTGCAACGGATACCCATCTCGTATCGTTCTTTGCTCTGAATCTGTTCAATGCCGCGATTGTCATGGTCGTGCTGGCCCTTTCCGATCCCCTACACGATCGAGCGCAACAAGCGAAACGAGCCCTTACTAGGATTCTGCGTTTGCAGACCAGCTTGGGTACGAGATCAGCACTGTCCAAGCAAAGTGGCAGGGTCATTCATACCTTAGTGAAGCTCCTTTTGCATCGCGAGCGAGAGGCTATTCTCGAGCCAGGCCTACCAGCAGGCTCAGTTCCATTTGATCCCATTTCTCGCAGAGGAAGCGGCACGGTTACGCAGACACCAGCGCAAGATCACTTTCACGCAAGCACATCAGAGAGGGATACAGAATGGCAGTCACGAGGTCTATCGGACCCAAATAACAAGCGTGGAAATATCGGCAACAGGCTCGACTCTAGTCTAGAATCTGTTCAACGAGGTACCTATAATCCAATTATAGGCACTACCTGCCTTTTGTTCAAAAACCATGCTGACATCCGGTAGTCTTTCGAGCCGACTTACATTCAACAATGAACCCCAGTCTTGAGCATGCTCAGGCCGAGGTCTCGCAAAGTTGGGAGGAAGACGGTATGACGGCAATGGCAACACTTGGATCCTGGAATTCGTCTTTGGAGCCCAATGGCTGGGGCGATATGAGCACTGGCATCGGCGATGGTATCGGATGGTTCTGGGACTCCACATGGGATGATATTGGCATGACTTGATGCTTCCAGGATCTCATGAAGAGCACATGGAGATGATAGACATGGCACATGCATATGAATTGTACCCTCTCTGCCTGTTCACGTATTGACCACGCTTGATCGACGACAGTGTACGTGGAAGACTTCAATGCTGCAAGCTGTGCGGGACTTTGAGTGGCGATGCTGACGATGGTGATACAGTAATACCTCAAGCAGGCCAGCTTAAGTCTGACACCGGAGTTGCTACTACTGACGAGTCGGAACTTCATTCACATCAGTCGTTGCACCACATAATACTATCTTGAGTACTGGTCATAATCAGGTCAGAAGACCGAAGTCGAATGGGGTATACATGTTTGCCGATCGAAACGTCACATGCATGTGACCGTATTGACATGGTGGGTTGGTGGTCATTCCAGTTGCTGTGCCTCTTTCAAGCTTCCCAATGTTGTTAATTGAACAACGCTTCCAAGCTGTCCTTCCCCATAGCCTTGGAGATCAGTCGCATTTCGCCTTGCATTGAACTTCGCGACCTCTAGACGATGGCCACATCTCCATCCTCTAGTGCGCTGAACGGCGAAGACCCGCCATCGTACGCTGGTTTGGCTGCCGACAAACCAAGGCCTTCAGAACTAAACACAGTCGCCATCAATCTGATAATCCAGAACGGGTTCTTCTACCAAACCCCTGATAAACTTTTCCAGATAACCGCTGGCGTTCCCACGCCCAAAAATACGTTCCAGGTACCCTACCAGCTCTCGCTGGCCATGACCAAGACCGAACTCGAACGAGAAACTGGACGACGCTTTACGGCACATTTTGGTATCGATCTGATGCCGTATGCACCATACGGTCAAAAGCCCAGTGCGACAGGGATCATTTGTGAAATTGATAGTATGGGCTCCGGCAATGCTGGTGGAAAGACCAAGATCAATGTGGCGGATGATGCGAGCTGGGAGGCAGCCAAGCCCTTGATGGCGGCTGCGAAAGGTGTTGTGGAAGTTGTGGTGACTTTAGGCCTCAGAAAAGCTTCATTCTCTGAGCGGATACTCATTCAAGGACTGATGGGCAGAAGGTCGTGATAGTTCAACCCATTGCTACTTATGTAGATCCAGTAGTTTGATGGAAGACACCAGTGTGCAGGTGATTGATTTCGTGGAAGTGAGCGGTTGAAACAAGAGCGACGTATGGTACCGCATCCCAGGAAGTCGTATCACAACGTCGCTGGACTTACATTTATCTTCAGCTATGATCGGGCTATGCAAGGCCAAAATTTGATCTGCCTGCTTTCATGAAGTGAAGGGAAGCTACCACGAAAAGTTCCGAATAATTTGTCGATGCGGAGGCTCCAAATTCAATTGCTGATAGAATAACAAATGTGAGTACAGATAACGAAGCTTGTTACATGACAGGAATGGTAACCATTCCACATTGAAACATGTTCAATTTGTAGACGCCGGATAGTACAGCTATGCCAGATTGCCCTAGTCCTCGTGCGTTACGATAATCTGGAAGAAATGAACGTCTCCATTGTCGTCACCTTGGTTGTAATTGCCAGCCTTGAAGTAAGCGTTGGGAGCATCGAAGAACGTGGGGAGGTTCTGGAGGTCGCCGCCGTCAATGATGATACCCAAGTTACCACCTTCGTACCTCAACTCATATGAGAATTGAGTACCCTGCGGGACATTTCCAACAGGGTAGAGCTTTTGAGATCCACCGGAAGCAGTCTTCTCCACGCCAACCTCGATATCACCGCTGGAGCTGTAATAGATCTCTGCGATAGGCTTGGAGTACTCGGAATCTGCTTGGAAAGCCTGTCCAATACAGATAGAGCTACCGCTTTCTCCAGTAAGTTGGACGTAAAGTCGGTTCTCTGATGCAGTAGTGCTCCAAGACGAAGGGTTGGTCTCGCGCAACTCGGTGCGGCAGTGCTGGCTACCACTTGTGGTAGCACAACCGCTGGTGGATGGGTCTCCCGGAGCCTTCATGACTAAAGCTCCATCACCAGATTCAGTGAAGAAGTACTGGTGGCCATCATCCTGGTAGCCGGAGCAGCCTTCAAGCTGAGAAGCGTCGACGGTTTGGACGCCGCCATCCGAGTTATAAGTGGGTAGCTGCAACTGCCATATCGACAGATCGAAGTTACCACCAGGTGCACAAGATGGATCAAGGGTGGCGGCTGTGAATGCGGCAAAAGACACCAAGCCGAGCGCTCTTGCGAGGGTCTTTGTCGAGGACATTGTAGGTGGTAAAAAGGTTTAAGAATGGCGAGCGTGACAATGGAATGATTGTCGGATGCTGAAGGGCAGGTCGGAGAGGCCGGCTCGCAGCACTTTATATGCCTTCATGTCTGTGTAGGCATATGTGTGTGGCCATCTATGATAGCACCAGATCCTTCGCGCAAGCTTGATGAAGTGCTTAATGCATAATGCCGCCGAAGGATATTGGTGATAAGCGTAAATGGCTTATTGTTTCCATGTTACACTCCAGATCTGCGCCTAATCCTTCGATCCTGTAAGGCGCCCCGAGTGGCATGACCATGGTGGTGTAGACAGAGGCACGAATTTATGCAGCGTTCGCTCTCCGGTCGACGCTGCCTGCGACGGCGAATCCAATAGCATACAAGCATCTCAGCTCGTGTGATTCTTGACTTACTTGTTTCCTCGCACCTTGAATTCAACGCATGATTGCTAATCTGCTTTCGTTTGCCACTGTCAAGGAGCTGGGTAAAAAGCGTTAGATATGGTAATGTTGATGAAACATGGTTACAAATCTGCAGCGTGTCGACGCGCGAATGAGATAGACGCCACGAATTCTAGGAGGACTCTAGACAGCGCTAGTAACACAATAGACGGGCTCAGTCAAAGCAGATGAGTTGATTGTTCAAGTGTTCGCTCAGAATGAGAGAAGATGCAAATGGCACGCAGTCCGCGGTCCTGGCATTAGCTTTGAGTGTTCGCTTGATCTATGGACCTGCTCCGAGCAATGATCTTGCGGGGCATAGCTCATACATATGTTGTTAGAATAGTGCCGACCGCAGCATACAGATCTTCTCGAAGTTCTGGTTTCTCGCTGTAGAGACTGGAAGCGGGACTGGTGCAACTGCAATAGTTCGAGGTGTTTGACTGGATTCAGTATTGAATCTTGCCGTATAGGCCGTGCGAGATCTCCAGTCAGCGCAATCCTCGGCAGACTTGCCTTTATGAGTCACCTATAGCGAGCCTCTACTACACGCCTTAACTTTTGCGCGTCGCTGCTCAAAGGACTTCTTGAATGGCATATTGACGACCGGATCATCAATTCGTCATGTCAGTTACAGGTGCTCATACCTCTATAGTGAGTGCTCTACCCCGACCGAAGTACACCGGAGAGGAAGAGGAGCTCCCGACACATGTTCAACAAAAAGGTCCACGAGTGGTAGACGCAAGGTCTCTCGAATCATCACAGCTTGTCGTCAAACGCACTGGTCCTCCTCCATATGGCCAGCGTTCCGGATGGCGACCCCGAAATGTGGAGGATTTCGGAGATGGAGGAGCTTTCCCAGAAATTCCAGTTGCACAATACCCATTAGACATGGGTAGGAAAGGTGGCGCCTCCAGTTCAAATGCTTTGGCAATACAGGTTGACGGCGATGGCAAAGTCAAGTACGATGCAATTGCCAGGAGAGGGCACAACGAGAAAAGAGTAATTCATGCAAGCTTTAAGGATCTGATTCCACTCCGACAACGGGCAGATGTTGGTGAGATCAGCTTGGAGCGACCAAGTGAGGAGGAAGAACAAGCGACAAAAGAGCGGACGGAGAAGGCTTTGCAAACACTTGTGGCAGGAACGCTGGCAGCACAAAAGCCCAAGAACGTGAAAGGAACGTCACGACCGGAACCAACATTTGTGAGGTATACACCTGCAAACCAGATGGGAGACAACTCGAAGAAGCAGGATCGCATCATGAAGATCGTACAACGACAGCAAGATCCAATGGAGCCACCGAAGCACAAGATTAAGAAAGTCCCGCGTGGGCCACCAAGTCCACCCCCGCCGGTTATGCATTCGCCGCCACGGAAGTTGACTGCAGAGGATCAGGAGGCTTGGAGAATACCACCGCCAGTGTCAAATTGGAAGAACCCGAAAGGTTATACTGTTCCGTTGGACAAACGCTTGGCAGCAGATGGTAGAGGACTGCAAGACGTCACGATCAACGACAAATTCGCGCAATTCTCCGAGGCCATGAACCTGGCGGACAGACATGCACGTGAGGAAGTGCAGCAGCGACAACGGATGCAGCAAAGATTGGCAGAGAAGGAGAAGGAAGCGAAGGAAGACCACTTGCGACAGCTCGCGCAAAAGGCGAGAGCCGATCGCGAAGCCATGCTGTCGGGCCGTCGGGAAGCAAGAGACTCTCGGTCACGTAGCGGCTCGATGGACAGCCGGTCGTCGTATTCCTCTTACTCATCGCGTTCTCGGTCCCGAAGCCGCTCTGTCGATGCAGACCATGCGCGAAGAGAACGTGAACGGCAACGTGCGGAGCGCAAAAAGGAGAACCAGCGTGAAATGCGACAGAAGAATATGGGACACGAGCGTCGCGTGCAGGCAATGGCACGAGAGCAGGGCCGTGATATTAGCGAAAAGGTCGCACTCGGTCTGGCTAAGCCTACACAAAACAAAGAGGCAATGTACGACTCACGCCTCTTCAATCAAAGCTCTGGCTTCGCAGCTGGATTCAATGAAGATCAACCGTATGATAAGCCCTTGTTCGCCGAGCGCGATGCCCTGAACTCGATCTATCGTCCGTCTGTCGGTGGGGATGACGATGAAGAGGATGGCGGCGAGACTATGGATAAGATCCAAAACACCAAGCGGTTCGAATCGCTAGGAAGAGCACCCAAGGAAGGGTTTAAAGGGACGGAGTTCGTGGAAGCGCGTAGTGGTCCGGTCATGTTCGAGCGAGATCGAGCACATGGCGCAAAAGCAGACGATCCTTTTGGGGTTGACGCCATGATCGCCGAGGCTGCCAAGGGCGCAAACAAGAGATCTGCAGATGAGGATGAGGGTGGGAAGGGGAAAAGGGCGAGAGTGGATGATGATTAGCAGCATCTGTGCTATTTGTATAGTCACATATGTCGTGAATGTCAGAGAACTAGGACTAGCTTGGTTCGAAACTCAGTTCTCATAAGTGTTGGAGGATTAGAGCCTTCTCTCCAAGACTGCTGTACTCACAGAGACGCATCAATGATTCCTTCTCCACCTCTCATGACAATCCTGCACTCGCGCGCCTCTCCATCTCGCTCTCACACATGATGGCCAAATGGCAAGATGCTCGATTCCGTGAAAGAGTCGTGTTTGCGTTGCTTCGTTGCAAGCAGATGTGTAGTTTTGTGACATGTATGTACATCTATATGGTTAACATGTGTGTACTTCCCTATCAGATAGCTCGCTACAGCGTAAGATTCTCTATTTATCTAACCTTTTAAAGGCAAATGACTTGCTTTGCAGCATCCTCCTCTGGCTTAGACTTCTAACCTCTACCAGATCCTCAGATCTCTGTCGCTCGTCCGGAGCAGTGCACTGCTCAGAGCTTCACACCACTGACGTGGACTTTGGGGGTCCACGATTTGCCATAAGCACTGCTCAAAGCTGGGCGGAAACGTCTTCAACGCTCTTGGATAATGTCCATGAATGGCGACTCTAGCAAATGTCTCGATCGCACGACGTTGGCAGATGCGATGAGCGTCTATCTCCAATCCTAGTCATGATCTAGGCACAAAGTCCACGTTGCATGAGTACATGACCTCGCCACCAATCGGCAATGTAAAGTGTTGAGAATTATCCCCCGATCTTACATCATGCTCATCGGATGGGCATATCTACATTGGTCGCTGCGGTATCATCCCAGGCAGATCTCGCGGCTCATTTTCCGCGCCAAACAAGCGCAAACACTCCTCGCGATGGAACATCTTCGCCGAATCTACAGCATTCGGCTGCCCAGCTCTAGGGTCCGCGCCACCGTCCAGAAGCACCTTGACCACTTCCTCATGCCCCTTGAACACAGCGCCGGCAATCGGGCTCTGGCCTCGGTCGTTGAGGCTGTTCACATCGGCGCCTCTTTCGACTAGCAGTTTCAGAGTCTCCGTCTGGCCATGATATGCCGCGAGCATAAGCAAGGTGTCGCCTTTATGGTTCGTTAGGTTTACTGGAATGCCTGCGGATAGATACTGCTGCAGTTCTGCGGTTTTTCCCTCTCGCGCATAGTCGAAGAGCTTGCCTGCGAGAGCGACGGCTTCGGGAGGTAGGTGGCGAGGTGCTGATGGGGGAGCGGTAGAGCTTTGGGATGGAGTTTCTGACGACGCGCTCGTCGATTGATCCTGTGGTAGACCCATTGTGATTCAAGAATCTGATATACCTTAGATACAATTAACAAAAGGCAAGTTTCATGCAATTGAATATAAGGTCAATGTATTTTATTCCATGCAAGACATGCATGGAGTCAACATTGAGAGCTCGGTGACGTCATTAGCATGCTGATATCGATAAGGATCTTGGCGGCACGTGCGCTCCAGTCTGGCTCCAAATTGCACGTGTTCAAAACAACTGTCAAATAAGAGAATGAAGTGACCATATAGTCGTGATTGTGTTCTCTGCAGTACACCCTCTATGCATCGAACTGTGTATTCCGGCGGTAGCCAGCTCGCACGAACCTCGGACTTCATGCATTGACAGCTCCAAAAATACGTGAATACGGGTCTTGGAGTCGCCGAATATCTGGAGCCGGAGATCTGGTCAGCACGGAGAATTGTCTGACCTACCAGGAGGAAGCACTCGCATGAACCAAAGAGCTCGATGGAAGATCTAGTCGCTCGGTGGAGCTCCGACAGAAATTGGCATGTGAAAGCCGCGAGTGAAGCCCAGCTGCGCAATGAGAGGCGTTTGTTGAGCAGGGATTTGCAAACTCAGCACGGTGATTGAATGCTCCCCGGGCCATGAAAGCAGGGATGCATGGAGCATCCAGCCCTCGAGGTTGTCCGTATCTTGATATTTCGCATATACAAATCCGTGTACCTGACGATACCTACACGCCTTATCAATGGATGTTGCTGTTTAGCATGTGCGTACCTGTGTCTCTACCGAAAGCCGAGGATTGTCGGTCATCAAGCTGCACATGTACTGCGTACTATGCCTGATGTTGCCACCATTGCGCTCTCCACATACATGTACCTTAGCCGTGTAGCGCATAACAAGGCGATAATACATCATGGCATTGCACGCGGGGATGCGAGAGCGAGCGCTGCATTATTGTGCGACAGACCCCATGCATTCAAATATCGCTCAGCTTCGGTAGGTGTGATTGCACACCTCTTGGGGCACGTCATGTAGGAAGAATCGATCGGTGGTGTACAGTCCGATGTACCTGTAGGCAGGGTTTGTACATGTACAAGTATACAATCACATGTGCTTGCTCGTGACACGGGATCATGTTCTACGCACGGACAAAGATCCCCATCATCGCTGTTCCCACCACTTCCTACGACATGCCACTACCACATGCTGATTCTTGGTCTTTTCGAATGCTCCACGAAGAAACACCGCTCATTTCTTCATTCTTTTCGTTTGCGCGGGCGTCAATGAACCAACCGCTCCTTCGATGAGCTGACTGTCGCTCGCCCTCTTCGAACCTGCTTTCTCGAAACCGCTGCTGGCCTTCACCCTGAGCCATGGAGCAGGTGCTTCTACAGGAGCAACCGCCAGCTTACCACTACCTTGATCACCGTCCTGAGTCGCTCAAGCTGCCTGCAGTGCCACAACATGCGATCGCGACGCCAGCATCACAATCGGACATCAGATTACCTGATTTGAAGACTGTACTATCTCCGCATTTCGACCAGATCTCGCCCTCCCGTGGCACCTTCATCACTCCTCTTTCACCCCCTCATTCCGCCAGAGGTCATTTCAGAACAGCATCGAGTCACCAGGATTACACACCCACCCGGAGAAGCACAGACTCGGCCTCCATCGCGGCATCGGAGAGCAGTAACAACATCACAGAAGGAAGAGGCAGACATAAGCGGGACATCAGTGTTGTATCAGTAGACGTGGACGATCCGAAGGTGCGCGAGGCTGCTGAGGCTCTTTCTGAGCTTGGAAACAAGAGTATGTGTGCATACATGTCCTGTTTCATGTAGCATGCGAATCCGAGCTGACATGTGAAAAAGACTTCGCGCGTTCACCTCCGAGCTCAAGTGGTCACGTGCTGTCACATGCACCACCGAATGATGCCGAAGAAGAACCCCTCCTAACATTGTTTACACAAGCTCATCCTTGGTTTGCAGCACCCATTAACGGTTCGCTGTCAGCTTATACGCAGACGAAGCTCCGCGCGCCTCGGCTGCTGCAATATGGAGTCAACCTTGTTGAGCGAAACCTTACATCGCCGGTGGTCAGCACCGTTAGCACTGTTGGACGCATGACTGGCGTGGAAAGTGGCCTTCGATGGTATTTACAACCTAAAGCACCGCACGCGGATGATGATGAGTCCCTGTCGGCGAACAGAAAACGAAGTGGCAACGAGATGGACATTGAAGCTGGTCCTTCCAGCCCAGTCATGCGGTTTGATCCGACCGACCCACGCATGATGGAGGATCTGCCAGCTTATCGAGCGAGCAAGCCGCCGTCATACCGTGAGGAAGTCAGCCCGGTATCTCTTCAAAGATGGAGATCTACAGACGGACCCAACGCCACCTGGTCGTCGCGCGTACTCTACAGCGCTTCTGGTTTGGGAGTGGCGATGAGTAACTCATCCCGCAACAGCATCATGTTCTGCCTCAGTGCGCTGAGCCAAGCTACCGTGCACATCACGACCGTGATGAATGCGTTGAAGATGGTATTGGATCAATATGACCAGAGACGAGCTCAATGGCGCCAGTACACGGAGTCATCGTTGGAGAAAGGAGAGAGGGGCGAGAAGAGCGATCGACCAAGCACTCCAGACCACGATGATGCAGCACGTGTCCTAGCTGCTGTCATTCAGAAGCATTGCGAGGACATCATGCGAACCCTCAAGATGGTAGTGAACCACGTCTCTACATCTGTCGGCGGCGCACTACCCGAGAATGCACGCATCTTCGTGCGTGATCAGCTCATGTCGCTGCCTCAACGATACCACTTCGTGTCGCAAAGCACGTCCGCAGACAGCGATACCATTCGAGGCGCACATCGCATGATCGCGTTTGCGAATGAAGGTCTCGACATGATGGGTCAGGTCAGCCAAGTGTGCAAAGCAACACTTGACTCTGCCAATGATTGGCTGGCTAGAGTTGGACGTCCACGACCAGAGGCTGAGTCATCATCAAAAGCACCTGCTATTGACCAGGATGTTGCCATGGCTGATGCTGCCTGAACTCTTTGACACACGACAAACTCTGCAAGACACCCACCTCTTGTCATTTCAGACACAGCCTCTGATCACCACAATCATTAATGGTAGCAAGAAGCCGTGTTGCCATTAGCTACAACAGCGCTCAACCCGTTTAACCAAGCGGGAACAACGTGAGAGGACAACAAACGTTATCACGCATGCACCTTTCACAGTACCGGGCTCGAGAATATGAGTCCTTCTCCCTCCTATACACTCACATTCAACAACCAAAAGCCAAAGAGCTTCTACATTCAACCAGACTCCAGATGACCTTCCGTGCCTTCTGCGGCCTGGAACCAACTTTCATTATACGACACACGATCTCTATATTTATCTTATGCAATCATCAAATCAAACAAACCATGTGCGGGCACAACTGACTTTCGAGCTCCGATAACAGGAATCGAAGTGTGCTCAATAGCGAAAACCGGGAAAATCGAAAAGAAGAGCTCTTGAGATGGCGGCGTTACAGCAAGAGCGGCAGAATTACATGCCGCAGGAAAGCTTGTACTTCGATAGCTAGGTAGCGAGGCGTTATCGGCGTATGCGATCACGGACACGGACACGTACACGCAACAGACGAGAGTTGAGATAGGCGCTGGGGACAGATGGATTGTGTAGTGAAGGGACATTTACGTAGGAAATGTACTGCAGTGCTTCAAAGCAGAAATCCCGAGACTTAAGACGTCACCCAGACTATCGAAGTATCACGTCTATGCTTTCTAGGTAGGGGGCCCATACTTCCGGCCAGGCTATCATACTCGTGCTGTCTCGTATGCCGCGTCGCCTAAAGCTGCAGTATCTCGTGCTGGCTCTGAGGGTGTGGGTCGACTCTACTGCTCGCTGCTACTGGTGACGCAAATCGCGAGCTCTCCAGGAGGACTGTCAGAATAAGGTAAGACGCTGTGCGGATACGATCTATGGTACAACTCGGGGGCAAAGGACTGCCTCTAGTAGCCGCTGAATGATGCTTCGACCGACGAATAGAAGGAGATGCAAAACGCTTAAATAGTTCAGTTACTCTTCTGCTTCAACTTTTAATGACATCCCGCCACATCGCCAACGCCTCCTCCATGTACCTGCCCTTCTGCACGTATCCGCGCTTCGATGGTTTCGTAGCCGTAATCTCGCGCTCCAGCGTTTCGGCGAGGCTGGACAGGGGCTCCTCGTACTTCTGCAACACCTGCTCCACACGTGATGCTTGGGGAAGGCTGGTTTTGAGAACCCGCTGCGCGAGCCAGAGACCGTGCCAGACCGGGACATTGTGCAACATGCTGTATTGTGGCCCTTTGGCGAGCGGGGTGGCTTTTGGCTGTGAGAGTGTGTGTTAGTCTTTGGAAAGGGGCTTGCTAGGTGACCGGATAGCATGACTTACTGCTCCTTCGTCCCCAAGACAGTCCAAGAGACGTTCGGTATACATCTTGACCTTGCCGCTCGCGTCCTTGCCATCTTGGAATTTCAACGCCCACGCTGCTTCCAACTCAAGAAACGTGCCTATCACCCACCGTTGACGCCGGTGGTCGTGTTTCACCACCACCCCTTTCTCGGGCAAGTGCGTTTCCGACTCGAGCAACATCGCCACAAGCGCTGCATGTCGTCGTGCGGTGGTCAAGGCCTCCTCACTCCACTTGTCTTGGCTGGCTTCCTGGTGCAAACCCCACATAACTGCGTCCAGCACACCCGCATGTCGAAAGCTCATCCCGGTGTGCTTGGCTTGTTGTAGGCAGACCAGCAGTGTGCTCATCTGCCCTGCGCGGACCATGCTCCTCGCAATCTGGTTGTGGAAGTTATGGCGAGTGTTCGTATCGTGTAGTCCCCTGAGCAACGCCGGCATGTTCTGCCTCCAGGTTTCGTCCTTGCTCACCCCCTCCAGCGCCGCGAGCACTTTCATCACCAGCCCTTTCTTGCTCGGAATGTCCCTGGTCCGGTCGAGCCTTCGCAGCTCGACTTCTTCGTCGCCTAGTGTTACGATGCGCGGGTTGTCTTGCAGTGATTGTCGGGATTTTTGCTCAAAGATCAGTCGGCGCGTTGCTTTGGGGAGGGCGGCGGGAATGAGGTGCTTGTTACGAAATGTGGCGAAGACTGCGTTCAGCCGGGGGTCAGGAGTTTCGACGAAGGTGGGAACGACTACGCTTGTGTTAGTGGGAGGCGTAAGCGACCATGAAAGGTGTGACTGTACCTGCTTGCTGGGAGGGAGTAGTAGAAAATGCGCGCAGGGCATGCCTCGCATCTCCCTGCGTGGCTCTGTGGATGCGCAGTGCACATCTAGCACAGACGGGATTCATAATGTAAGCCAGATTGTGGTAGAGAGATACGAGTTGAGGACGGCGAGCAGTGATGATGTTGGTACCTAATGGCGCTCTCTGAGAGACATCAATGGTCACGGCGTACTTCGAAATGTCGAAGTCTCCCCCGAAGCTCCGCACTCGACTTCAACAGGCCGAACAACGAACGACCATCAAACATCTCGCCAATGCAAGTCACGACGCGCCAGGCATGTCTGTTCCATCTTCATCAGCTCGGCCACTGAGCTGCCTTAAGCATGCGCTTCGCCAATGTCGCGCAGAGCGACAAAGATTACGGCATCAGCATGAACAGCAGCGCACTTTAGCTACTGCGACCGAATCATATCCCTCTCTGCAAACCAGATGGCCGCAACCTGCACCGGAGTTCCGCACATCGCATACAATCAAGCAAAATCGTAAGCCTAGGCCCGAATGCCTGTGCTGCCTCCAAGGTCAAAACTAATGTTTTACGCAGGCCCCGACAACCCGAACCTCAGGAGAATCCCCGTTGTTCCACCACCACGGTCGTTAGCGAAAATTTGCCCTAATCCCATCGCAAATGTCACCGAAGAGCAACTCAAAGTTCTAGACCCTACCGGTGCTCGCGCTCGGTTGTTCGGCGAGACCAATCCGGAAGCTGCCAAAGTCGGCGACATCCTGCTTGTACGCTTGAAGTCTGGCGATCCTTTTGCGGGTGTCTGTCTTGTCATTCGCAAACGAAACAGCCCGATCGATACGTCCATCTTGTTACGAAATCAGCTCACTCGGGTGGGTGTCGAGATGTGGTTTAAAATCTATAGTCCGAACGTGGAAGGGATTGAGGTGGTGCAAAGAAAACAAGGCAAGAAGGTCCGAAGAGCGAAGCTGTACTACATGCGGAAGCCGGAGCACGATTTGGGGAGCGTGGAGGGAGTGGTCAAGCAGTATCAACGGCAACGAGCTGGTGGTCCGGTTGGTGGAAAGGAGCCTGGGCAGAAAGGCGGGCTGCGAGGTAGTAAGCATGCGAAGAAGCATTGATACGATATTGAGGATGTCGCTTCCAAGGAGAGGCTTGCAGGATCGAGCATCTATGTTTCAGCATAGATCGATGTACACGTACATGTAGGCATATTATGGATCTGAGAAGAATAGACTTGATCACGTGGCCAAGCTTTGAACATCTACATGCATCTTAATGTATCGACTGCATCGCGAAGTAGCGTGGATTCATCTTTCCTCGACTTGCGATACATCCGTCTAGTTACATAAGGTAGAAAAGCTAGGCCGTCTCTTGGACCTCTCAGAAAGTGTACAACCTGAATGACGACTGTCCGTCAATGCCTTTCAAAGCCCTCGGCTTCATCTTTGTGACGGCGTCCTTCTTACATGTGCCAGGTTCATAGAGGACGTCAACTAACTCTAGGCATTGCTGGATCGTACTTGACCTCCTTGGACGAAAGAAGACGCTCAAACGCGTGAAGCTTGAAGCTAGACATACACTGCAAGGCATTGAGCTCATCAGCATGGCCAACTTCGATATGCCAAACCATCATGCTCACCAATGGCCTCACCTGTTCTGAACTTCCTGGACGAAGGAGAAGGTAACCAGCTCGGCACCTGTACATGCGGGAATTGAGTCAAAGTTCCTCCTTCACCCAAGAATGAGCATAACATCAAGATGTACCAGAGTGAGTCGGCAGTTTAAATGACATTGCATACATGGCAGTCAGGAATTATTCCGTGCTCGCAATGTCGTTGCGCTTGGCACTGCATTTGGCCCGTAACTTTGCCATGACATCCGGCACCCATGGCGAACAGGCCCGTCTCGTCACTGAAACATGCATTTTTGCCACCTCCATGGCGCCCACAGCCGCAATGATCATCCTTCAAAAGAGCCTCAGAAGAGCCTCATATCCTTGGCTTATCGGCAAAGTCCCGAAGGTCGATCTCTACATGCACGGTTATACGGCAGTGCCCTGCACGGGAATAATCGGCACCCCGGTCGAGCTTTTTGCCACTGCCTCATCACTGAACGATGCCGCTGACTTGGCTGACTTACTTGAATTCTTATGCTGATTTCAAGTCTGACTTGATTTCAGATCGTTGTACGTAGTTGCTCCTGGGTGCCGTACGTGTCGCTTACCAACCGGTAGCAGCCTCGCTTGCATTTGATGGAGACTCGCCATGGGTGGCTCCGACTACTCTACCAGAAATATCAATGCTCCGTCTGGTCGTCTTTGCTCTGCACAACCCGAGGTTGGCACACTCCAAATACGTCAGGGCGGAAGTTATGCGGATTTCTTGTGCCATTGTGCCCGACATGGACTACTGTATTATTGTTATCGCAGCACTTGCGGCAGTCTCTGTACATGTATGATATCTCTGTCCAACAGTGCGGTAGACCCTTGCTGTCAGCCAGCCGTGCCAGCATAAAGCAGGTTCAGGGTCCACAAGCAACGTGCTCCAGAGACCCTGATTCGCCCTCTTTTTCCTAGCGGCTCTCGACGGACGTCACCTCGTCTTTGCGCTTGCCAATTCCAAATTCGTAGTGCCACGTCCCGTCGAGATCGACTTACGTGCGGAAACTGTATGCGCCGGAGATGCTCTTTCATTGTAAGTTTCAACCCGACACGCAGGTCTTGGATGCGGCATATCGTCAACCAGCGTTTCCTCGCCTATTCGCTTACAGCTGAGCATGGGGCTAAGCATGACGCCACTTTGCGACCCAATGCGAGGCACTAATTGATATTTGCTGCGCGGCTGGTCATCAAGCTATAGCGGCAGTCAATCATTTTACAAATGTTTGTAAGCACTCATCCCTGCGGACCAGGCCACTTTCTGGCACGTCTGTAATGCCGCTGCCGTCCGATCCATCCCGCCGGTGTGCGGCGCCAGTAAAGAATGGCATTGGCATGCACGACATGGTGTGCTATTGAGCCTCAACCCCAATTTGCCGATCTTAGCATGTACATACTCAAACCTTGAAGAAGTCAAACGCCACTCTATTCGGTATTTACTCCGTCACTTGATGGCAACAATGAAGAAACACCATCTGATCCGCCGTCCTTTTCTTTTGCGTCTCTCGAACATTCCAAGAGCAGACGTCCAGTTGAATAAGCAAGCACCATTCCATTTTCGAACAAGAAAGATCCTCTGGGCTGTATCCAAGCCACCATTTCGTTATTCTGCAAGGCCCAAGGCACGAACGGCGTTAAGCTGACATCCCGCTAAAACCCCACCCAACATATGTTAGCAGCTGTCCCCAAGCCCTGTATTTTCCATCTTTCCTCACAGTGTTGCCATCTGTCGCCGATTTCACCTCCTACGCGCTGGTCCATCCAGGATTCGCCTTGACGGCCTTGCGACCGACAGCGATTCGGCATGGAGCCCACTGCGACCGTAGCACAGGCCGACGTTGCGGTCCGCAAACGTGCCGCCAAGGCCGTAAGTAAGCTGATTTGACGCGCTGCTGCGCAGATGTGCTGACCTCCATCGCAGTGCGACCAGTGCAGGAGGCGCAAAACCAAATGCGATGGCACCACAAATTGTGCCGCTTGTCGTAGTATCAAGTACGCCACTCCAAATCCCTTCACGATCACGTGTCCCAACGTCCTTCTGACGCAGAACAGTCTTAATTGTTCCTACGGATATCATATGAGGCAAGCCAGAGGCCCGGCATACGTCGCTTATCTCGAGGCCAAGGTCGAAAGCTTGGAAGAGCAGATCAGGCGGATGTCAGAGGTGTCGTCGCCCTCCTCTGGGAGTCCTGTTGTCAGTAGCGACGATTTCCGCACCGGCTCCATGTCTTCTCAGTTTATGGGTTCGGATCGTGCAAGCAATCCTGGTGCTTCCTCCAGTTCGAACTACGGACGAAACCAAGCGCACGACTTTGCACCTTCGCAACAACAAACGATGAATCTCGGCTCTCGCGATATGCATCAAAGCGTCCATATATCACAGCACCAGCAACATCAGTCACAATCTTTCGGCGGATCTACAACTTCTGGTATGCAGCAGGAGTCGTTCCTGCCGTCCCAGACCACCCACCGACAGTCGTTGAATCTCGAAGGAGGCTCGTTATTTGCTCGGCGCAACATGTACCCCAGGTCCGTGGAGTTCCTTGACACAGATCCTGAACTTGATGGCGCTTGATCTGACATCAAGCATAGACCACTTTATCTTCCGGACCACAACTACGATAATCTTTATCAGAGCATGGTTCATGCATCTTGATATCCAGTCAGCAAGGCTTGAACCGCTTTTTTGGCATACTCGTCTCGCGAGGAAAGCTTTCGGTTCGCGAGTATGAACGGAAGCATATAAAAAGGGTAATAGGGACGAATACCACGAAGAACATGGCCCCATGATCCTATTATGCCTGGGTTTCGCCATTTGGGCAAATATCGTCCTGTCACCCTCTCCTCACTCAGCTTTGTGATGGACGGACCATACAACAATATCATCAACCGTCAAGTATGCTTTTAATCGCTCCATGCGACACTGGTAACATCTTTGGTTGGTCCACAATCCCACGATATCGATCGGATTGGCAAATACGAGAGATCAGACAGACAGTTCCGATCCCGTTTTCACCGCACACAAGGAGCAAATGACCTAGGAGGGCAGCTAAAGCCCGGCATAGACAAAAGGTCCGAGCCCAACCTTGGACGGTTCCAGCAGTTGAATCCTTGTAACATGGCTCCGACATGCCTGCATGACCAGACGCCCTTCAGTCTTGCGGCTGTTGCAAAACAAAGTCACGATGTTACATTTTCCGCCTTATAAACGATACTCCAGATTCCCTTGCACTGGATTCTCTGTGGCTACGATGGGGGTGATGTAGACCTGTCGAGTCGATGCAATACGCAGTTTTGTTGAGATCAAGCAGCTATCGTGACCAGGTTCCGACGGAGCGACCCAAGAACACGCTGGAGTGCTGGAGAATGACCTCGTATAATCTCAGCGACCTGGATTCCATGGTCGTGAGTGGACCCACCTTTGCCTGCGATGGCGCACAACAATATGGTGGAGGAGGTGGTCCTCTTGTCAATGTTGCGTTCGGGAACCTTTCCAAAGTCAAACCGGGATCACCAAAAATGTGGTGTTGCTTACCTTTGGCTATGGTGTGGTTGAACATGATGGGCGGTATACACTTATCGGATGCGGTAGACAGAGGCAGGCGACGAGATACGTGATCCAAGGAATTTAAATAGCAGAGTAATATCCGGACGCAATCCTGAAAAGCACGCTCATAAACATATTATATTCATCAATCATGAAAGCCCATTTCCAGCTCATCGTTTCTTCGAGTTCACATTCCTGCCCGCTCCGACCTTTATTCTTCCCCCAGCCCGACCCCGATCACCCGTCAAGATGCCAGGGAGATAGTCCTCGTCCATCAGACTGCGCTCCTTGGTCCGCTTCTCCACCGTCGCCGCGCGCTGATACTCCTTCTGATCCTCGGCGAGAATCAGCTCCGTACCCCACCCGGACTTGCCACCACCGTGATATCGCCGCCCGTTGGTGCTCCCGTGCACCGGCTTGGGCACACTATACCGATACCCGCGCGTGTTCCACTGCATGTTGCGCTTGAGGTGGAGCTTGAACTCGCCGCTCGCGCTCGTCGAGCAGGACACGCGTGTCAGCGTCGCCTGCCCGCAGCGCGGGCAGAACTGCTTCGTCATGTCCTTGCAGACGCCGAAGCAGGCGTGGCAGCGCAGCACGAAGGTCTTGAGGTGCTTGACACGCGTCAACGATGGCGAAAGGAGGTTGAGGTTGATCTGCAGGATGACATTTTGCATGGCGAAATCGCTGGTGAGGACGGCGACCTGCATGGTTTTGGGCTCGGTCGCGGAGGTCGTGGCGGAGGAGGCACCAGTCTCGAGTGCTTGCTTCTTCTTGAGGTTTGAAGGGGTGATCCACCCGCCGCCGTCTGAGTCGGAGTCGTCTGAAGATGGCGATTCGGAGGAGTTTTGAGCGGAGTCTACCTTCTCTGCACTTTCCACTGTGGTCTCTGAGTGGTCTAGTGATGTAGCCGCAAGGTTGTTGCTGAGCGTATTCACTTCATTCTCCTCTCCTGTCTGCTCCAGCTGTGAAAGTGCCTTCTCACCACCCTCAGCCGTAAGAGGCTCTTGAGTCTGGTCATGGTCCAGGGGCGACGATTCTGAAACTGCGACCATATCTGTCGATTGTGGGGTCTCTTCTTCTGCTGGATTGGTAATGCTCTTGACGATTTCATCGTTCTGCTCCTCTGCTTGAAGTGGCGATTCACTGCTTTCGCCGCCTTGCAACTTGGTTGGAGGTGCACCGTTCACTCGCTTTTGACCAGGCGCTCTCCGTAATCTCCAATCGCCTCCATTTCGTTCACACTCGATTTCATACGTGAGTGCCACAATTTGGATGTCAGGTTTGCTAAGTACGGCCAAATCTCCCGTCCGCCGCGCGAACTCCGTAACAAACTTGACACTTTCCGGGCTGGGAGTCCTCAGCGTCAGGAATGGTACTAATGTGGTCTGCACTCGAGCGCGTGTGACCGCATCTTTGATTTCCGAAATGATAGCGGGCACGGTGACTAGTACTTCAGATTGTGCAAGCAATGTCGATACGGATGGCTCGTTACGAATCACGGCGCCAGTATCGAGGACTAATGTGTGTACGGGTTTTGCGGTGGATTCTTCATTGATTGATGCCATTTTATGCTTCAGGATTGCCAGTATTACGTGCCGGGATAGAGATACTACAAAAGCAGAATAATTTTCTTGATAATTCTAGGTAGACTTTGGTACTTTTGGCGGGTAAGGCTGACTTGTCAAAAGTCTTGGCGTTTATGATGCGCTAGTGGGTCGTTTCCTCAAAGGAAGTCAGGCCAGACAAGTCAATACGAAGGCCTTCAATTCTATACGCTCAAACAGCAGATGGTTCGACATGGTTGATCAGCAGATTCTCGTTCAATCTTCCCCTGGACGTCAACGTCGTCTTCAACATCAACTTCAATATATGACATTTGTTCTCGCATCTGCCTACGCTGACCTACAAATTGCCGGTGTTCGAAATGACCAGAACTGCGTTGACTTGGTGCAAACGAACTCATAGCGATAACAGTGGGACAGCCTGGTTCACCTCGATGCTCGTCATCTGTCACCAATCGTCTTGCGAAACACATGTGCCAAACGAGAGGAGAGAGCTTCATGCATCAGCCCCATGGCCTACAATCGCCAACAAGAATGAAGCCGTCTTGCGCAGGTATTGCTACCCGGCACGCGATTCACAATAAGACCGTCGCCAAGATCAGGACAGTATGACTTGCTTTTTCTGGTGTTACCATGGAGGCCTGTGAAGTCGTGCTTGATGTGTTTAGAGCCAAGGCGGTCAGCAATCGAAAAAGCAGGGACACAAAGGCTACAGCACGTCTGGTCGCACATCGACTGTGGCGCGGATGAGAAGCGCTGAGATGGCGACGAGATCCGTGGACTCATGTCGCTTGGTTCTGATGTCGTGGTGTCCATGCTGTTTCTGCCTCGTCCTCTCTCTGTATGGAGGAACCCCCACCATGGCGCTTCACATGTCTTGTGTGTACAACCTGAAACTTGAACACATGGAGCTCCGCGGCCCTCAAGTTGTAGCTGTGTGTTGAGAGGAGTCTACCTGTCTGTCCTTCCGCGATCGACTCTGCACGACTTTGTCAGCTCTCCTGCCTAAAGAGTAATATCAGCGACGTCAACCGTCCTTTCCAGAGTGTTGATGGTCAACGTGAACGCTTGTGAGTTCAACACTCGACCACCAAGAGGCCTGGGTCGTCAAGGGACGAATGATCCATTTCCTGCAGAAGGCGCGCATTCAACATTTAGACTTTGCTGGTCAGACAGCATCTTGAGAGTAGTCTGGGTTGTAAGTAATCAGCTTTTTGCTCAGCCGCTGATCGCTTTGTCTGTAGGGCACTTACCAAATGCAACTTTTGCTGACAAGGACTGCTCAAACATGTTGTTACACAGGTTTCTGGTTTGCACAATACTCAAGATCCAACAAAGACTGCTAAGCAGCCTCCTTAGCGGTGAGCATAAACACGTATGGCTCACCCTGCAGCTCGTCGTCCCTCTATGTACTGTCCGGGCCCCTATCCCCGGCATGTGTGATTGGTGATTTCTGACCCATGCAAATTGAGCATTGAGGCCGCCCTCGGGATGTGCTCATAATACAAAAGGCAGGAACACCCTCATGCGTTAGACTGACTCTGGAAGTATTTGAGAGCTCGTACGCTCAATCTTACAATGCTCGGAGGCACAACCAAATCCGTTGGAGACTGAAGAGAACTGCATGGTGAATATGACCTGGAATTGAAGCTGGCCAATGGATCGACTCGTTTGCGAGGATGACTGCTGCCAGCGCGGAACAAGGCAACGAGGCAACGAGATCAACACACAACTCCTTGCCTTGCGATTTCATTGGCTGGAGGCGCTTCGACCATTCTTCGGAGGCATGCATCGCTCCATCGGCTTTGAAAGTCATCTGCTCGTACAGAGATGCGGAATCAAGAATCCAAGCAGGATGTTTCGCCCTATATCTGCTTGTCGCCATGTGTTGAGGTCAACCGCACGGCCAGACAAAGCTCATGCAGGTCTCGTTACTTTTGTCATAGTGCGGAATTCTGGATGCACATGATCGGAACTTTATCCTGTGCGCGGAGTGGATCGGAGGAATGGAAGAATCAAGCCCCAGGCTGCCCCATCTTAACGGAGATCGAGCTTTGGACATCCTCTTATACTTTACATCTCTGGTGACCACCATTTTAAGCCGCAATCACGTGCAATCCAGAAAAAGTAGCCTCCCTTTCCTCGAGCACGAATACAGGCAGGACGATTGCGGGAGTGAGGATGATCGTGCTGCTAAGCATCACCTTACCGCCTTGCGGAGATAAGCCTACCAGAGGACAATGAGTGAGGATCCCCAAACACAACAACGTACCGGCGCAGTCGTCGTCTCCCTGATGTGAGGCGGCTCCACAGACAGCACCTCAACTATCCCATGGCCTTTTGCCACTCAACTGCCATTGGCTCGAATGCGTTATCTTGGAGAGTAGTAGCCGGAACGCCTGATGTTGTAGCGGATCCGTACTTTACGAACTCCTTCGCGCCCCCCTTGAGGCGTGCAACAATCTCACGGGAGGAGCAGCGCATTCTTCTTCGATATGGTATGGGACTTCTTGCATGGACGTCTAGAGTGTAAGCCAGCATTGCTTTACGCCTTGCAGAACACTTGTATAGACAGTCGTCGCACACCTATGATCAATAGCTCCGACATGTTAGCACGCTATGCAAGCTTGCTAACACGTATCGGCTGTCGGCACGTCACACATTCTCCGACAGAACGCTGCCCAAGCAATACGGTTGGCTAGTTTCTTCACCGGCTGCGGTGGCTTTTCAGGCTTTCTAGCTCCCAGGTCAGTACAATGCGAGGTGTCGATAAGGATGCCGGTAGAGAGGTTATGTTTAAAATCGTTGGACGACCGCGTGCAGAGTTTGCAAAGACTCAGACTACACTCTTTCGCAGTCCAAAGACACTATCGAGGTCGACATGGCTACACCACCACGCGTACCACAATTTTGGTTCTCCATTGATCCTATGTTCCCGGATCCCGAATACGATGATCGTTTCTTTAATGGCAGCTGGCAACCGCCTCGTCCTCTGGGATCGAACGTCTCGCGCCAGGCCGATAGGCGCTGGTACCTTCACCGAGATGGTCTCACGTATCTAGCACGACCTCCGCCGATAGACCACCTCGAGCACCATAAGACATACTCCATGTACCATGACGGTGGACGAATCATGATATATCCTTCGGACGCAACTTCAAACGAGGTCGGAGATGGACTTGGCAATACCTCGCGACATCGTCGCTATGCAAGTCAAGGGCGCCATAATAATCGTAACTCGAGCGACATTTCAGAGAGTGGTGGTGATGACAATGATCCTACGAATGATTGGAACTTGCTAGGCTTTAAACCATCGCCCCACAGCACCACTATTTCATGCGCAACTTTTCGTGCTTCGCACCGCCAACTCCTTCATTCTGGACCAACCCAACCATGGACCCATCAGGTCCTCCCTGATGCATACCATGCATCTGTAGAGAGATCGAGAAATCCATCTGGCGGCATGACTGGGGACCTTCCTCTCATCATAGCACTCATTGCATACTCGGTGCGTCCAGAAAGAGTTGATCAAGCCTTACAGTATAGTATGAGGCAGCACTACTATATTCACAATATCGACAACCATGGTAGCGGATGTCAGTCAGACGACCACGAGATGCTCCACATCACATCATACTAACAATGTCTCAGGGATCGATCGGCGAGGTATGGTCGTCAGTGTATACTGCGAACTCCCGAGTCGTGACCGAAATCCAGCCGAAGAGCTCAGAAACCTCGAGAAGGGCATGTACGGGGCCTTCTTTATCTAACAGGATATCACTGCGGATTCGTTGTGGCTAATGAATGCGGATTGCTTGGAGGCAAGGTTTGATTGCTCACTTCTGCGATTGACTCGCGTTGATTGCGTTGGTGAAAGCTGTTGCGGGGCGAATTCTTACAGTCTGCCTGACCTGTACTGTTTTGTATCAGCGGTAATATTCTTTCCATTCCACTGCTTGTAAGACAACTCGCACAACGTTATGTCTGTTGATGTGAAGTGAGGATAAAGTGCGTCACTAAGGCCGCAGCAAATCAGGTAAGGTTCGCGTAGCATTTAGTGTAACGCAGGTGGAGCGAAATGCGAACCATTTGCCTTGTTTTCCAGCAGATCATCCAATGCAGTATTACTTACTCGATTTGGACATTACACTTCTACAGCTGTCCCAGTCGCGACGATCTCCTTTTCTGCCTTCTTGGTCATAATGAGTCTTGACTGTTTCGGGAGTTTTGACTATCCATGAGAACGACATGGTGCTGTCTACTCTTCAGCCGACAGAGTGCTTGCTCGGCCAATGCAGGATGCCTCGGAAGTTATGGAACGCGCTTCAAGCTTGTCCTAGAACATTGTCAGCTTCGCGAATACATCTCTGCGTAATACATTTGTTGCCGAGACATGCCAGTAAGACAAGCCTCTCCACGCCCAGGAACTCGAGGTGTCGAACCTGGCCAAGATAGATCTCACCGTCTTTCGGGCTCCCAGCCAGCGGTTCGTCCAGCATTCAAGCACACCGCCGATCGATCAGGTTGACCAAAGAATCTGAAAACTCGGCCTTTTCTATTCATGACCTGGTTTCTTCAGCCATCAAGCTTCTGATATAGGGCATCTTGGCTCGTGACCGTTTCGCCAAAATAAACAATCATTGCTTCTCCCCGTCCCAGGACCGTCAAACGACCCGAACCCCATGTTACGGCCCGTCACTCCTTTCTGGCCGGGATATAACCTTCATTGGACCTAAGTTCTTGATGTGTCTTTCGGAATCTCCAGCTCCGGAAAGCGAGCGGATCGTCCATCGCCGTTGTTGCTTCCTCAACCCTGTCTGTGCTCAGTCCCTTATCCAAAGGCGAAGAATCAGATATGCAGCGGACTCTTCCTACGCTCTCGAATGCTCGCTCAAGTCCCTCGAGTCCCTCTCGTCGCTTCCCGTTCATGTGAAGCTCCAAACACGGAAGGGCGCAGAAGCATAATCTGCCTTTTATCCTGACCGAATCAATCCAATCTCTTACTGCCCCTGATCGATTCTACGCGCGGCTTGAGCGTGCTTTCTCCGTGCACCAGCCAGGTGTTGTCAGATGTAGGACGTCGTGCCCACCTCGAGCCTGGCAGGACCATGAGGGCTACAGACCATGCATCGTGACAGGGACGGCAGAGTTAATGAACTCGCATGTAGCAGTACACCCTTCCATCACATCCAGGCAAACCTCTCCTTCTGTACTTCTTCCTCCCCTGCTTCCTCCCTTCCTCTCTCTCCTGCTTCCTCGCTTCGCCTTCCTTTTCTCGAGACTCTCGATACCAAGCCAACTTCCTCATCTCCTCCGCCCGCAGCAACGTGACAGACACAATCGCAAAGACAGCACAACACAGCCTTGCCTAGCACAGCACATTACACTCCCGATGACAACACCATACCTCACCGTAAATCATGTGACGACCTGCGATCTCCGAAACTCTATCCTCAAAC
Source organism: Microcyclospora tardicrescens (assembly GCA_003012245.1). Classification (NCBI taxonomy): domain Eukaryota; kingdom Fungi; phylum Ascomycota; class Dothideomycetes; order Capnodiales; genus Microcyclospora; species Microcyclospora tardicrescens. The sequence goes on from PXOE01000033.1 coordinate 86,605, forward strand.
GGGGAGGGGGTTCCAGGGTTCGGCGTGCAGCTATGACGGGTGGGCGCTTAGAGGAAGTGTGGGTGGGTGGCTCGGGAAACTTATACGATATCTATACGGTGCCTTTGAGACTTTGGCTTTGTGAAAAGGAAGTCAAGCTGTATAGACAAGAACCTCAAGAGAAGTTCTTGGTAGTTATTTGTTCCTTGATAGGCACAAACATGGAATGTTTCTGCATCTGGTGAGGGTTGACTCAGTCCGCCCTCAACAGGTTTGGTGCCTCATTTTCGTCTTTATGTTACTGTGGTAGGAAGAGAGTGGGAATGGGAACACTGCACTTTACGGGTTCAAGCAGAGTTGGACGATCGGGATAAGATAGGACTGGACGGGGACATGGGGATCCGGGGAAATGGTGGGATTGATGGTCGAAGCGATGTAAGGCTGAGTTTACCTATAGTTGGATGTATGTATACATATACGAGATCATCACGGCTCCCGTGCATGAAGAATGGACAAATTACTACAATTTTGGTAAGCGTGAGGACCTCTGATTGCATTCTACAACAACATCTATATGTGCAAGCAAGACGTACATCCGACCCAGCGCCGGCCATATGCAAATCTACCATCGTTCATTCCCAGACAATCTCATCATAACATCACACTGCTAAACCATGAGGGACGAGGACCGACTCAGTCATCTTTACAAAAATCTACTCGCGAAACTCCTTATCGACCTCCTCGAAGGAGTTCAAGAAACCTGCAAAGGTGAGGACACCAAGACCGGGATCGAGCGAACCCGTCGTGGCACGGATGGAGTGCATGCTGAGCTGCGGGATGCCAGCATCGATGGCGCGGATGCCCGTGGCAGAGCTGAGCATGGGACCCACGGTACCGCCGCTGCGAGAGTCGTTGCGGATCTGGAACACCTGGAGTCGGGCATCGACCTTGTCGGCGCAGCGCTGCAGGATGGCGGTCGAGACGCTGTCTGTGGTCATGTGGCCGTTGGAGTCGGCGGAGACGACGACGCCGACGTTGAGGTGCGGCGCGTGGTTCTCGAGGTAAACGTTTAGGAAGTTGGGGTTGACGGCGTGGGTGACGTCGGAGGAGACGAGGAAGGAGTTGGCGTAGGTGCGGCCGAACAGGTCCGGGGTGCACTGGTTGTTGGCCAACGAGCTGACGGCGCGCTCGATGGTGGATGGCAGGAAGTTGCCGCGTGCGCCTTGGCGCAGGAGCGAGCCGATCTCTTCATCGTCGAACAGGCCGACGACCTTGAGGATGGAAGAGTCTTCGGTGTGGGCAGGCTGGGTCTCGATCAAGGCTTGTAGCGCAGCCCACGAGCAGAGCTTGTCGTCGATGCGGCCGGCGAAGATGAATTCTTTCTCCAGCCCACCAACCGTAGCCGGCTGCACGTCAAACAGTTCGAGTTCCCAATTGATGATATTTTGGAATGTATTGGCGGTCAGACCAAGTTCTTTTCCAATAGCTCTGACAAGCGCTGGCGGCTGCGTCGACACGAAGCTGTCGATTGGTTTGGTACTACCCAGTACAGATGGCAGGGTGAACGGCTCGTATTCTTCACGGAAATCGGTATGTGGAGCATTGCCCTCCAAGCCGATGATTGGGACCATGTTGGTTTCCAAGTTGAACGGGCCACCTGCAGGCGCACCAAAGTGAGGTGCCAGTGTTGGGATTTTGGCAATAGGCCAGTCCAATTTGACCAGCTTCGTCACCATCTTATTAGCCTCCTTCACGATGACTCTGCCACCAATACCTAGATCGCGGTCCCACCAAGTTGGTCCCAAACCGCCAGCGTATGGGGCAACTCCAAGCTGGAGGTAACCTGCCTTGTTTGGAACAGCCGAGACGGGCTTCAGCTTCGCAGTCAAAGCATCGACGTGGCCCGCAAGAATGGCTGCGCCGTTTCCGGGTTGGTACTTTGCACCAACCACAAAAGCGATAAGGGACGATCCATTGCGCTCCACGAAGTATTTCCCAGAAGGCTTGATCTTCCACGCATCTCTTTCGCTCAGCTCTTTGTATCCAGTCTCGAGCAGTTGCTTTTTCATCGCTGCCACGCAATGGAAGACAGTCGGATTTTCTGTCAGGAACTCGCAGAAGGGCTTGCAGTACTTTGCCGCATTCTCGGCTGTTGCCATCTTGATCGGGACCGGCTTCTTCGACACATGCAGCTTATCGAACGAGTCAAATAGCGTAAACCTGTCGCGCGAGGCATACTGTTCGGCAGCCGTCTTGATCTCACTAGGTCTCTTGCCCGACTCCGCATTTGTCGAGCGCATCCCAGCCACCGCCTGTTCCCACGATACAGGAAGCTTCACATCCTCCGTTGGGTTGACCGGTCTCGCACCCATGCCACTTGGAGTGTCGTAGATCGTGATCTTGGGCCGGCTCATTGACGGCATAGGCTTGTTCTGCAATGTTTGCGCGCGAAGAGCATTGAAATGCGCAGCACCCTTAGCATCCAATCTATCCATCCATTGATCGAACGATTCGCGGACGGGCTGGTTTGACTGCGGCGGCGGCGGTGGGACAGCAGCAGACGTCGCTTGTGAGGGCCTTCCCGACCCCGAAGCACGCGCCGCATGCACCCTCTCTTCGAAGGCCTTGCGCTCAGCGACCGTGGCACGTCCAGTAGCCAGGCGAGTCATGAGGTCTTTGGTGTATGGGTCGGTGCCACCGAGCTGCATCAGCGGGGCAGTGCGGGAGCCGAGGGTGACGAGGTCGGGCATGGTTTCGGGCTGGGCAGGTGGATCGTCATGGCGTTGTAGGCGGGAGTCGCGAGTGAGCTTGTCCATATCGCTATCGCCCCACAGACTCCATGGAGATGAGGTAGGCATGTTCTGGACCATGATGTGAAGCACGGTCCGTTGTATGGATAGGCAGGTACGGCGTGTTGGAGAGGAGGGACGAGGCTGAGGACGAGCGGAGAGCTGAGATCGAGAGCTATATGTGAGGGAGGGATGTTATTGTTAGAAACGTAGCTGTCGAGGGTGGGAGCTGCAGCTCGTTGTGCTGGAGTCACATGCGATGGTGGCCTGGTAGCGTATCAGGTACCGCGATAAGCGCCTGAGCTGTACCTTCGGCGTCACGTCACCAATCTAACATCACGTGCCCCGGCGCTCTCGCCTTCGGTCCGTCATCTGGCCGACGTGCCTCTTGAATGTAGGCGACAGCAGTATCACGACTAGGGATATGGATACGATATCAGGTCATGATCAAGGGGCTTCACTGTGTCATGTTCGGATAGCAGTATGACGAGGTCGCGATGTATAGGCTTGCCCACACACCCTCAGGCAGTACGCGTGACGCAGGACGCATGCCACAGATTAAGTAATGTGATGTATACATCTCTACAACATCCGAAAAGGCACGAGTCTTGACCGGAAGCTTGACCCGGCAGTAGGTAGTGACTTTCAGCTCCCTCCAGTGATTTCAATCCCATTCTGCTGCGCCCCATGCAAACACTCCATAACATCTGCCAGCTCGTCCTCGTAGACGAGGACATGTCCGGCTCGAGCAGTACTGAGATAGCTCATGTTGAACATGCCATGGCCGATGCGGCCTTTCATCCCTTCGATCAGACGGCTCGCCACCCCGCAGACAATACCAGTACTTTCGGTTGGCAACTTGGTCAGATCGAGAGTGATGGGGATCTGCTCGGGGCCGTCTTTTCCGAGCAGCACATCCTCTCCGTCATTGGCGAAGAGTGGTAAGAAGCGCTTTTCTAATGTTAGAGAGGCAGACTCGGCATCGGTGAGGGTCAAGGAGAGGAATTTTGGGGGCGAGATGGAGGTCAAACAACGTATTAAGCCGAGCTGGAGTTTGCCTTCGGTGAAGCTGCCTGCAGAAGAAGTCGCGATGCTGTCCTTCATGCCAGCACATGTGACCAGCTCAATACTCGAATCGACGGCAGGCTCGATGTGATGCTTCTTGAGCAGGCGGAAGGTCCGTGCTTGTAGCTCGGAGATACTGGTCGGGGGTGGTGTGCCAGACATGATGGGAAAATCGAATGAGGAGGATGAGGAGTGATTGCGGTGATGAGAGTGGAGTAACGGTGATGCTGGATTGGTCATATGTCCTGCTTCACCGTTTTCTGGTTCGGCTTCAAACACAAATCCTCGATCTTCCAAAGCTTTGATGACTTTGGTCCTGGCGCGGTATGGCACGAGGATGAAGTCGGACCAGTATGAGGTGATGAAGAAGATGGGGATGCCGGCCATTGCGAGTGGGCTGGTAAGGTCCAGCACCCGTTGACCGGCTTCCAGCCCTTCGCCACCGATGAGGATGACCGAGAAGTCCTCATCACTGATGGTGACGCTGTTCCTTGCGGAAGGATCTAGACATGATCGAATCGGGGTGAAAAGCCGCTCTGCCTCGTCCCGTGGACACACTATCGAGCACTCGTTGGGGGAGATGGAGATGTTGACGAACGGTTTCCAGAACGCCCAGGATCTCCGGGCCAAGATAGGCTCTCCCTCTTCATCTTGCGAGTCATTGTTGAGGATGAGCTGTGTGATAGGTTGGATGAATAGTGGGTAGATTGGTAATGGTATGCGAATTAATGCCACATGTGTGTCCTGTCGAGTTGTTAGTACCTACATGTATGTCTCCAACGATTGTGTGACCAATCTACCGTACCAGAAACCCGATTTGTGAGTTCAAAAGCGTAGCCGATTCAATTTGGCCAGGGTCCATCGTGTTGATCCACGAGTTGAAGAGGGGTCAATGGCGTTTGCGTTTGTCACGGCAATCGAAAGTGCATGAGGTGAAGATTATGCTATGCAATGATGGTCTGTCCCTACGAGACAGCACCCGGTCAACGCAATCAACCTCAGCGGTTGACCTGCTGGAGTGGGAGAGGATGTCTTGCAACGAGGGTCGTCTGGAAGTTCATGTCCAGCAACGTACGGAGCAGCATCGACCTTGATGACAGGGTGGTGACACAACAGGACAAGCAATGAGGTGGTATCACCGCAGCACGAATGAGCAAGACATGGAGTCCGAGGAGAAAAGGGGACAAACTCAAAGCAATCAGACCCGATGTGCGAGCGCAGAGAGGATCTTAGGTTGCTTCAACACTCGGGTCGGGTCCACGGCGAAGTGGACGATGATGCGTTGGATCTCCTCTCAGCTGGACCGTTCCAGGCAAGCCGGAGAGCAACAGGTGGCACGAGGCCAACGAGAAGGAGTGGGGTGGGCATGATGCAGTGTCGTAGAATGTGATGGTCGTTGGAAGAGCAAGGTCCAGAGTATGCTTGGCGTAGGATGTCCCTCTAACAGTAAGACGGTACATCATTTCAAGGACATCCCGTTCCTTTCCCCGCTGCCCCAGTCCTGAGTCCTGGTTGGGTGGCTGCAGAGTTGACTCGCAGGAGAGTGGGATGTTTGCGGCGGACCGAGCCTGTGCAAAGGCACGAGATGATGACCTTACCCCGAGTTTGGCGGATGACGGGATTGAGGTGGTGGCCAGCTGCCGGAGTCTGGTCGTCCAGCTCCGGTTTGACCCATCACCAGTTCATGCATCGCTTTGAGGTCGTGGGTGCGTGGCGTCGTCCGACAGGTTGGCATTGCTGGACATGGAGTGTAGCTGAGGGTCTACCTTAGCTTCTGGCTTGAGCCGAGGGACTGACCCGAGTGATGACTGATCCGCTCGACCATCAACGCAGAAGACGGTATGCATTGGAGAGATTCGAGATGAAGATCAGGTAGGCATCGAAGCTGTGGGCGCCATATCATTCCGACGGAATGAAGAGAAGACCGTTTAGAAGAACCTGAAGTCCTCTTCTAAGCGGACATGAAGTCTCTCCTCCAACCACGTGCCCCTTCCCATCACCGCTGCATCCATGTCTGTACAACTCCAGTTGTTCACTCTATCTTCCTCTCGGTCTAAACATACTTCACCTCACCTCACCTCACCTCATCTACCTAAGTAGAGTCAACCATCTAACCACACCCAACATCTCCCCACCCACTCAAGCATTGCGACCACCATCAAGCTCTTCGGAAGCTGCTTCATGCACCTAAGCGAGCAAACGAGCGGGCTCGGCGGATCACCCTCAGCCATCCTTTCCACTCCTGACTACTCTATGTGCCAATAAGCTTCCCATCCACGCCCAGCTCTACCTGGTTTTGTCAGCCAGATTATCGATTATCATGGCTTCCCCCACACTCACTCACGGAAAATGCCATGCTGCATTGTTGCGTTGTGCGACACGTAGGCTGGCTGGTAGGTAAGGGCTGTGTTCATACATGGAGTTCTCATGCTGTATGACGTTCGATTGCATTGCCCCTGGAAGCCCATGCCCCCATTTCAAGCCTCTAGCACCAATCTACCTCTCCAAGTGCTTTGTGAGCTTTTATGCGAGGAGGGGAGGGGCCCGCGATCCTGCTCGGCTAGCGAGGGCTTTATCATGGCCACCAAGAGCCACATCATATGTATGCGAGCGTGAGTGCGGTATGCACCTCGTACAAGTACCGTGAGCTACGTGCTGCGAGGGAAAGATACGTGAAGCGTGGGCATTGGAGCCAACGTAGACGTGGACGTGGAGTGGCATTGGCATGATATGGCATTGCATTGCATTGCATCTGCGGGTTGGACGTAATGCTGGGCACGGGGGATGTGTACCCATGGCCTCGAGTTTGGAGGTACTGTCAAGAATGGAACGATATGAAGACCACACCAATGGGAATCACTCACCATGATTATCTAATTTGTCCTGCAGAATTGTATTCTGAGTGGAGGATGGCATCAAATCATTACACGAGGAATGTCCTCGTCCAGTGTAGGGACAGCAACATAACGTGATGCAGACCTTCCCACAGACCACACTGATGCATACCTACATGAGGTACATTCATGTACATAAGGTCCATGCATACATGTACACACCAGCCCCAGCTGGCGTGGATGGACGACAAGCAAAAGCGCCTGACAGGATGCATGTGGAAGACGTTTTCCCATCGTGATTTCCCACCGTGTTTTCCTAACGCCGTGATCGCATAAGAGGAGGATTCCGTGACAATTACATGATCATTGACTCCGGCCGTTGACTGCAATGGTGCTGTCCTCATCTTCATCCTCGTCGAGTTCTTCCGCGTGTCTACATGCACAGTCAGTAACGGTAGGATGCACATCTCTCGGCCATCCAGTCCTCGCCACTAAAATGGAAGGGGCCAAAGGGAAGAGAAAAGAAAATAATCACTCACCCAAGCAAACTCTTGATATTCTTCATCTCGTAATGTTTCTTCCGCATCTCCTCGAACTTGCGATGTTTCTCCAGCTCCTCGGGCGCCATGTGTTCCTCATCCTCGCCATGCCGTCCGCCATCGACGTCCATCGCGTCGCTGTCCACCTTAACGCTCTTCTCTCCATCACTCTCCCGATGTTCGCGCACGGGCTCCAGCTCCGGCTCGCCGAGATCCAACCCGGGGATCTCGCTGTCGCGCGTCCGACGTGCCGGCTTGCGGTCGAGCTCCAGCTCATCGACCGCCACACCACGCGCGTCGATGGTCGCCACCTCGTCCTCGTCGTCGCCCTCGTCCTCCATCGGGTCATATTGCTTCGCGTACGGCGTCTTGGGCTCGTCGATCTTCATCTTGCCGCCCATCTGGCCCTCGTTGAGGTAGAGGTTGGCCTCGTCCCACTTCAGGCGGCCCGCGTTGCTCGCATCCCCCGCCTCGTCATCACCGCCACCGCTGTGATGGCTGCTGGTCGCGGATTGCCGGCGCGAGACACTCTGTCGCGGCGCCGAGCTGTTGCGCCGCCCGCCCGTGTTCAGCTCGGTGTTGTACTGCACAATCTCCTTCTCCGACATCTCGCGGTTGGGCATCTCGGGGCGCGAGGGGGTGGGTGCTGGTCCGCTGTCTGTGCTCGACGTACCGGCAGAGCTGTGATTTGTGGTGGTAGGTAGTGGTGGAGGGTGCTCCTGTGCCGGGCTGGTTTGAGCATCGGCGGGGAGACGTTGGTAGGACTGCGAGTTCTTGAGGATGCCTGTGGAGATGATCGGTCAGCATGGACGGTCGTCTCACCTTTCCACTGATGCTCTCTTCCACCAGACTTACCTCGTGGTCGTTTCCCAGCTGCATCGCCAGGCGAATGTGGTTGTGGAGCAACAGCAGCCATATTTGCGGACGTCTTCTTCTTCTTCAAGCTATAGCTCATGAGACCAAGCTTCTATTGCGGTCTGAAATGCTGTCACAGCAGTTCGTCGTCTTCTTCGTGCTCGTAGTCGTAGTTATAGTCGTAATCGTTTGTCAAGCTTGATCAACCAAACGAAGCAAAAGCAGATACAATAGCCACCTTTGGAAATCTGGCAAATGTCGGCTGTCGATATGCAGACGAGCGAGAGTAGCAGGATGATGGAAGCCAAGACGAAGCGGGGGGCCAGGGTCTGTCTATTCGCTGGCCGACGGGCGGGCAAGGAAGATGAGATGGCAGGTCGGTTTCGCCAGCAGGGTACAGTACAATGTGCTGTGCTGTGCTGTGCTGTGCTGTACATGTAGCTGGGGAAGAGTAGAACTACATTTATGTAGATGATCGTGCCGATGAACCCCTTCGAACCCTGATGTGGTAGTTCCACAAGTTGTCTTGTCTTGTCCTGTCACATGCAAACCACTCTCGTCACTCGTGCTTCCACGCCAGGTTCCCCCGCATGATGAGCTTGACCCGCCATCTTTGTCGCTCGTTCACTCTACATCCGCATTCCAAGGTACTCTACCGTACTGAACACTTAACGCCTCTGGTGGTTTCATAATCAGCTTTGGTACGGGACAGGTCACGTCGATCCATTCCTTTGTACCCTGACCCGAGTCCCAGATTTGCTGTACCGTTCCATGTATGTACAGTGCTCGGCTCTTGATCTGCAGTCATGTGCACACAAGGTAAGGTAAGGTGATCTAAGGTAAGGTCACGTACGAAGTGTAAGCAGAGGGAGATGTGCATAGGTTATGTACAGATGGTGATGTGAATGTAGATGTAAGCAGACGGGAGGGAAATATGAAGATACCAACCCACATGTATGTACCTTACTCTACTACAGGTATACATGTATCCACCTCACATGGGAAGATACATGTCCTCCTGCCTTGTGATAGAACTTGACCTTACCTCACCTACCTTTCCTCGCCTTCAATGTAGATGTACAAGACCTTGCATTCTGCGTATCGCCCTCCTACATACATGTACAACTTCAGGTGCCGTATGTATGGTAATGCAGTCCTTATATGGTAATGCAGTCCTCAAAGCAATCAATACAGTTGACGAGGCATCCATTCCTCGCGAGCTCCTCGACACTCCTCCTCCGTGCTGCTCTACTGTCTCTACCTTACCTCGTACTCCGTAGTTTACGTCTTTACATGACCATTGAAGCCATTGCTAAGCTAAAAAGTTCGTTGGAGCAAATAATAGGTTCTTGGACTCAAGTCACTCGTGTAAAACATCTCATCTGATAATGTACATGAACTGTACATGTTGAAATTGATCTGGATATGGATCTGAATACCAACATTGATATCGACATTGTTATCGACATTGATGGATACCTGCTTCTCCACCATACACAGCACCAAGTCCAGTCCAGTCCAGTCCAGATCCCCAAAAGCATACACATTCAGCGCCTTGCTGTCGTCCCCCTTCATCTTCGCTCATCTCTCATCTCCCTATACTCCCCAGTAAGCCCTCCACATCTTCCACGCTGCAACAATCTAGATTTCCCATCCACCCTTGCTCCGCCTCCAACGTAGAATTTCCAGTCTTGTCCTCTCCAAAAGCAAAAGGTTACACGCGTCATATGGTATCGTAGTAAGTGTTCGCGCCAGCAAGTAATAACCCCAGCACCAAAACAAAAAGGAAAGAAATGGATCGGTTTCTGTTTCGATCATGCATGCAACAAAAAGCGAGAGTGGCTAGAACGTTGTCAAGGAAAACACAATAAAAATCAAATATGCGCCGGGACCCAATGCTTTCCCCAAAAAAGCTCCAAGTCCTGATTTGGAGGAGTTTAGATCTCAATCATCACGCTGCGTGGTCGCTTATGCGGCCGAGCCGGGTGGGAGAAATTGACCAAGTCCTTGCGTAGCGGCCAAGAGGTGAGGTCGTCGGCGTCAGCGCCGCCCGCGTTGTAGCTGACGGGGCAGGGCGGGAGGCGGATGGTAGGCTCGACCTCGTCGGCGCCGCGGGCGATCATCTTGGGGCGCAGGGACGGGGTGGTCG